>JAHUUD020000101.1:202500-205000 GCA_020010945.3 Muscidifurax raptorellus
CTATGCGCGAGCAGTTGTAAGTTATATGCGAGCAGTAGTGAGTTATGTGCGAGCATTTGTGCCTTATGTGCGAGCAATTGTAAGTTATGTGCGAGCAGTAGTGAGTTATGTGCGAGCAATTGTGGCTTATGTGCGAGCAATAGTGAGTTATGTGCGAGCATATACGAGTTATGTGCGAGCGGTTGTGCCTTATGTGCGAGCTATTGTAAGTTATGTGCGAGCGCTTGTGCCTTATGTGCGAGCGTTTGTGCCTTATGTGCGAGCATTTGTGCCTTATGTGCGAGCAATAGTGAGTTATGTGCGAGCATATACGAGTTATGTGCGAGCGGTTGTGCCTTATGTGCGAGCTATTGTAAGTTATGTGCGAGCATTTGTGCCTTATGTGCGAGCAATTGTAAGTTATGTGCGAGCAGTAGTGAGTTATGTGCGAGCAATTGTGGCTTATGTGCGAGCAATAGTGAGTTATGTGCGAGCATATACGAGTTATGTGCGAGCAGTTGTGCCTTATGTGCGAGCTATTGTAAGTTATGTACGAGCGTTTGTGCCTTATGTGCGAGGGCTTGTAAGTTATGTGCGAGCATTTGTGCCTTATGCGCGAGCAGTTGTAAGTTATATGCGAGCAGTAGTGAGTTATGTGCGAGCATTTGTGCCTTATGTGCGAGCAATTGTAAGTTATGTGCGAGCAGTAGTGAGTTATGTGCGAGCAATTGTGGCTTATGTGCGAGCAATAGTGAGTTATGTGCGAGCATATACGAGTTATGTGCGAGCGGTTGTGCCTTATGTGCGAGCTATTGTAAGTTATGTGCGAGCGTTTGTGCCTTATGTGCGAGGGCTAGTAAGTTATGTGCGAGCATTTGTGCGTTATGCGCGAGCAGTTGTAAGTTATACGCGAGCATTTGTGCCTTATGTGCGAGCAATAGTGAGTTATGTGCGAGCATATACGAGTTATGTGCGAGCGGTTGTGCCTTATGTGCGAGCTTTTGTAAGTTATGTGCGAGCGTTTGTGCCTTATGTGCGAGCAATAGTAAGTTATGTGCGAGCATATACGAGTTATGTGCGAGCAGTTGTGCCTTATGTGCGAGCTATTGTAAGTTATGTGCGAGCGTTTGTGCCTTATGTGCGAGGGTTAGTAAGTTATGTGCGAGCATTTGTGCCTTATGTGCGAGCGGTAGTAAGTTATGTGCGAGCATTTGTGCCTTATGTGCGAGCGGTAGTAAGTTATGTGCGAGCGTTTGTGCCTTATGTGCGAGCGGTTGTGAGTTATGTGCGAGCGGTTGTGAGTTATGTGCGAGGGCTAGTAAGTTATGTGCGAGCATTTGTGCCTTATGTGCGAGCGGTAGTAAGTTATGTGCGAGCTGTTTCGAGTTATGTGCGAGCATTAGTTAGTTATGTGCGAGCAATAGTAAGTTATGTGCGAGCAGTAGTGAGTTATGTGCGAGCGATTGTGGCTTATGTGCGAGCGGTATTAAGTTATGTGCGAGCATTTGTGCCTTATGTGCGAGGGGTAGTAAGTTATGTGCGAGCTGTAGCGAGTTATGTGCGAGCATATGAAAGTTATGTGCGAGCAATTTTGCGTTATTAGCGAGCTATATTCAGTTATCTGCGAGATATGAGAATTATGGCCGAGAATATACGATTATGCGCGAGTGGTAGTCAGTTATATGCGAAGCCAAAAGTCCTCGTGCGCGAGATAGACAACGAGTTATGTGTGAGATCAATGAGGATATGCGCGAGCGATACTGATTTATGCGCGAGGACAAAGTCCACAAGTCCACCCACACGCATTGCTTTTACACTCGACCGTGCAATAAGCCAAGTCCACCCACACGCATTGCTTTTCTCCTAGGGACCCGAATCCCCAAAGTTTCCTCACGCGCATTGCTTCCGCACTCGACCGAGCAATAATTCAAGTCCGCCCACACGCATTGCTTTCGCACTCGACCGAGCAATATGCCAAGTCCACCCACACGCATTGCTTTCGCACTCGACCGAGCAATATGCCAAGTCCACCCATACGCATTGCTTTTCTCCAAGGGACCCGAATCCCCAAAGTTTCCTCATGCGCATTGCTTCCGCACTCGACCGAGCAATAATTCAAGTCCGCCCACACGCATTGCTTTCGCACTCGACCGAGCAATATGCCAAGTCCACCCACACGCATTGCTTTCTCACTCGACCGAGCAATATGCCATTGCTTTTCTCCTAGGGCCCCGAATCCCCAAAGTTACCTCACGCGCATTGCTTTCCCACTCGACCGAGCAATAATTCAAGTCCGCCAACACGCATTGCTTTCGCACTCGACCGAGCAATAATTCAAGTCCACCCACACGCATTGCTTTACTCTAAGCGACCCGAATCCCCAAAGTTTCCTCACGCGCATTGCTTTCGCACTCGACCGAGCAATAATTCAAGTCCACCCACACGCATTGCTTTCGCACTCGACCGAGCAATAAGCCAAGTCCACCCACACGCATTGCTTTTCTCCTAGGGACCCGAATCC
>JAHUUD020000101.1:215000-217500 GCA_020010945.3 Muscidifurax raptorellus
TCGGTAGTTATCGTAATCTCGATAAGGAGTAACGATCTGTTAACGCCTTGGGCGCGCACCGCTTAAAGGGCCATTCGGTCATAGACACCGACCCGCGGTAATGCTGTGGATAACAATTATTTTATATTCAGGCTCGAAGTCCCGTGGACACTCGATCCCTCCTTACATATACCGAAAGTCCCAAAGGGGCATCGGCGCCGTATGGACTAAAGCCCGTCGGCTTATGGGAAAAATTCATCGATAGACGTTACTAACCTCATCGGCACGATAATACTTGAAAGATGAAATGAATTGTGCGAGCATATACGAGTTATGTGCGAGCAGTTGTGCCTTATGTGCGAGCTATTGTAAGTTATGTGCGAGCGTTTGTGCCTTATGTGCGAGGGCTTGTAAGTTATGTGCGAGCATTTGTGCCTTATGCGCGAGCAGTTGTAAGTTATATGCGAGCAGTAGTGAGTTATGTGCGAGCATTTGTGCCTTATGTGCGAGCAATTGTAAGTTATGTGCGAGCAGTAGTGAGTTATGTGCGAGCAATTGTGGCTTATGTGCGAGCAATAGTGAGTTATGTGCGAGCATATACGAGTTATGTGCGAGCGGTTGTGCCTTATGTGCGAGCTATTGTAAGTTATGTGCGAGCGTTTGTGCCTTATGTGCGAGGGTTTGTGCCTTATGTGCGAGCATTTGTGCCTTATGTGCGAGCGATAGTGAGTTATGTGCGAGCATATACGAGTTATGTGCGAGCGGTTGTGCCTTATGTGCGAGCTATTGTAAGTTATGTGCGAGCATTTGTGCCTTATGTGCGAGCAATTGTAAGTTATGTGCGAGCAGTAGTGAGTTATGTGCGAGCAATTGTGGCTTATGTGCGAGCAATAGTGAGTTATGTGCGAGCATATACGAGTTATGTGCGAGCAGTTGTGCCTTATGTGCGAGCTATTGTAAGTTATGTGCGAGCGTTTGTGCCTTATGTGCGAGGGCTTGTAAGTTATGTGCGAGCATTTGTGCCCTATGCGCGAGCAGTTGTAAGTTATATGCGAGCAGTAGTGAGTTATGTGCGAGCATTTGTGCCTTATGTGCGAGCAATTGTAAGTTATGTGCGAGCAGTAGTGAGTTATGTGCGAGCAATTGTGGCTTATGTGCGAGCAATAGTGAGTTATGTGCGAGCATATACGAGTTATGTGCGAGCGGTTGTGCCTTATGTGCGAGCTATTGTAAGTTATGTGCGAGCGCTTGTGCCTTATGTGCGAGCGTTTGTGCCTTATGTGCGAGCATTTGTGCCTTATGTGCGAGCAATAGTGAGTTATGTGCGAGCATATACGAGTTATGTGCGAGCGGTTGTGCCTTATGTGCGAGCTATTGTAAGTTATGTGCGAGCATTTGTGCCTTATGTGCGAGCAATTGTAAGTTATGTGCGAGCAGTAGTGAGTTATGTGCGAGCAATTGTGGCTTATGTGCGAGCAATAGTGAGTTATGTGCGAGCATATACGAGTTATGTGCGAGCAGTTGTGCCTTATGTGCGAGCTATTGTAAGTTATGTACGAGCGTTTGTGCCTTATGTGCGAGGGCTTGTAAGTTATGTGCGAGCATTTGTGCCTTATGCGCGAGCAGTTGTAAGTTATATGCGAGCAGTAGTGAGTTATGTGCGAGCATTTGTGCCTTATGTGCGAGCAATTGTAAGTTATGTGCGAGCAGTAGTGAGTTATGTGCGAGCAATTGTGGCTTATGTGCGAGCAATAGTGAGTTATGTGCGAGCATATACGAGTTATGTGCGAGCGGTTGTGCCTTATGTGCGAGCTATTGTAAGTTATGTGCGAGCGTTTGTGCCTTATGTGCGAGGGCTAGTAAGTTATGTGCGAGCATTTGTGCGTTATGCGCGAGCAGTTGTAAGTTATACGCGAGCATTTGTGCCTTATGTGCGAGCAATAGTGAGTTATGTGCGAGCATATACGAGTTATGTGCGAGCGGTTGTGCCTTATGTGCGAGCTTTTGTAAGTTATGTGCGAGCGTTTGTGCCTTATGTGCGAGCAATAGTAAGTTATGTGCGAGCATATACGAGTTATGTGCGAGCAGTTGTGCCTTATGTGCGAGCTATTGTAAGTTATGTGCGAGCGTTTGTGCCTTATGTGCGAGGGTTAGTAAGTTATGTGCGAGCATTTGTGCCTTATGTGCGAGCGGTAGTAAGTTATGTGCGAGCATTTGTGCCTTATGTGCGAGCGGTAGTAAGTTATGTGCGAGCGTTTGTGCCTTATGTGCGAGCGGTTGTGAGTTATGTGCGAGCGGTTGTGAGTTATGTGCGAGGGCTAGTAAGTTATGTGCGAGCATTTGTGCCTTATGTGCGAGCGGTAGTAAGTTATGTGCGAGCTGTTTCGAGTTATGTGCGAGCATTAGTTAGTTATGTGCGAGCAATAGTAAGTTATGTGCGAGCAGTAGTGAGTTATGTGCGAGCGATTGTGGCTTATGTGCGAGCGGTATTAAGTTATGTGCGAGCATTTGTGCCTTATGT
>JAHUUD020000101.1:225000-227500 GCA_020010945.3 Muscidifurax raptorellus
TTATCCTATCTTCCGCAGAGAGACCGCGGAAGTTTTCAATTCCGTAGTCCTCCGCAGAAGACAGGACATTACCCCCATAAACACCCCAGTTACACTTACTCGCATTCCATTTTTTCCATACATTCTCGTTCGTCTCTGTCTCTCCAACCACCGCCCTTATTCTTACGAGAATCGGGTTGTGATCGGAGATCCCCCATTCACTTTTCACCATCCAGTCACATTCATACTGTCCCCCCTTTAGGAGAGTAACATCAATGTCACTCTCCCCCCGGACTCCACTAAATGTGAAGTCCTGGGAGGGCACATTCAACACTTCTACTCTTGCACGCATCACCCATTCTTCTAAAACTTCACCCCTTTTCATACTATTCCATGCCCGACTTATAGCTTTGCTATGCCACAAGCCTGACGTGGCATTTGCATCCATACCGATTAATACACACTTTCCATTCATGCATCTACACAATCTATCCAAATATCCTACGCATTCGTGCATATTCCCACTCGGCCGACAATACAAAGAAACTACATACATTTCAAACACATTATTTTTAATCCACACACACACCGCATCATCAAATTTACACTCTTCAACCAACATACACTCATATTCACTATTAGGAACAATTACACACGCCAATCCGGATACACTCTTAAACACACGCATCCATGAAGGCAGACCACATACACGCTCATTTCGTACATACGGTTCCTGAAGGAGACCCAATTGGATCTTTTCCCGCAGTATCCATTCACCCAAATCATGCATTACACCACTCGATCTTTGACAATTATACTGTATTACATCCATACCCAAACTCTCACCATAGTTTCCATTCCCACTATCCATTTATTCGCTTTCGAAGAATGTTCAATCGCCATTCATACTCCGGACACCCAACCCAAAGAGATGAATGATCAGAAGGTCTGCCCCTGCGCTTGCAATTGACGCAAACCTCCGGATCCCGACATTCTCGGGCCAAGTGTCCGCCCACACCGCACCTGTAACACACTTTACCTTCCTTGCACTCATTCACTCTGTGATCATATCCCATGCATCCGTGGCACCTCAAGACCCTTTCATAAACTCTCACCTTATAGCTCATCCATCCAATATACACTCTTCCGTTTTTCAGCAATCGTTCTTTACATTCACTCGGCAGTTCGATTATAACATTTCCTACACTCGCATCCTTCACTTTCTTTTCTCTCCTGACTATCTTTATCCTCTTTTTAATATCCTCCACATGTTTAACTCCATCTAAGTTCTTCTTTGCCAATTCATCAAGGATGGTAGCGTCAGCCATCAATGAAGGAAGATCATAGACAGTCACTCTGGGATCAAGCCGCCTGGGCGCCTCAGCGCGCAAACCAGCATCACCCAGAGGACAGCTAACCAGTCGTCTAAGATCCCCCTCCGTGGCGGCCTCCACTACCACCCCCCCACTCTTCATACCTCTCATACCATTTACACGCACATTCACATCATCGCCAATACTCTCCACAATCCGTCTTTTAACCTCCATACTGGTCAGTTTTTCATTAGCCCCTCTCACAATGAGAGCATAGCTCTTCTGCGGGGCAACTGCATTAGTTGCCCCAAGTTGAGCATGCTCTCTCACATCACTTACACCTCTTACACTACTTAACCCATTTGCACTACTACACACTCTCTCCATTACATTCTCGCAAACACCAACTAACTTTCGTTCCAGTCTTTCAAACATACCCGTCATCTTTCCCTCCATCTCATTTTCCAACACGTCAGTTCTTCCGTCCATTTCTTTCATTTTCTTCTCCATTGCCCTTTCCTGCTCCTCTGTCCTCATTGTCAATCTCTCATTCTCAACGCTCAATGTCCTAATGATCTTCTCATACCTCTCTACACACCTGAATAGTTTGGCGGCTTCTTTCTTTGGTACCCTCTTGTTCTTTACAATCGCCTTTCTCACCAATTCCCTTATATTAGACAACTCCTGTTCCAAGGTTTTCCCTTCCACCTCCATTTCCTCTTCCGTATCTATCTCACTGTCAGCATACTGCTCATTCAACACCAAAGCCTTTCTGTCTTCATCCTTATGCTTATCTTTCAAGTTCTTCTTTCCTTTTTTTCCTACTCCTGACACATTCATCACTTCCGACTTCGAATCCTTTTTGAACTTTGCTCTAATCTGATCCTTATCTTCTACACTCAGTTCATTTCTCCTCTTACCTAACTTCAACTCACCTAACTCCATATTCTCTATATTCTCCATCACAACACTACTTTCTTTAATTTTCTTAGCGTTCTTCTTCTTCATTCCTTCAAACTCCGTCAATTCGCCTTTACTTCCTGTACTCTTATCCGACTCTTTACCAGACTCCCGTTCCGATTCCATACCACTCCCTTTAGATGTATCTTTCTCGTATTCCTTACGACCTTTCTTCTCCCTCCCCAACCTCCTCAGCCTGCGTCCAGGAGGAGCCATGGTCCAGGGGTCCGAATCTTCACAATCCTCCG
>JAHUUD020000101.1:235000-238501 GCA_020010945.3 Muscidifurax raptorellus
ATCCCTCCTTACATATACCGAAAGTCCCAAAGGGGCATCGGCGCCGTATGGACTAAAGCCCGTCGGCTTATGGGAAAAATTCATCGATAGACGTTACTAACCTCATCGGCACGATAATACTTGAAAGATGAAATGAATTGTGCGAGCATATACGAGTTATGTGCGAGCAGTTGTGCCTTATGTGCGAGCTATTGTAAGTTATGTGCGAGCGTTTGTGCCTTATGTGCGAGGGCTTGTAAGTTATGTGCGAGCATTTGTGCCTTATGCGCGAGCAGTTGTAAGTTATATGCGAGCAGTAGTGAGTTATGTGCGAGCATTTGTGCCTTATGTGCGAGCAATTGTAAGTTATGTGCGAGCAGTAGTGAGTTATGTGCGAGCAATTGTGGCTTATGTGCGAGCAATAGTGAGTTATGTGCGAGCATATACGAGTTATGTGCGAGCGGTTGTGCCTTATGTGCGAGCTATTGTAAGTTATGTGCGAGCGTTTGTGCCTTATGTGCGAGGGTTTGTGCCTTATGTGCGAGCATTTGTGCCTTATGTGCGAGCGATAGTGAGTTATGTGCGAGCATATACGAGTTATGTGCGAGCGGTTGTGCCTTATGTGCGAGCTATTGTAAGTTATGTGCGAGCATTTGTGCCTTATGTGCGAGCAATTGTAAGTTATGTGCGAGCAGTAGTGAGTTATGTGCGAGCAATTGTGGCTTATGTGCGAGCAATAGTGAGTTATGTGCGAGCATATACGAGTTATGTGCGAGCAGTTGTGCCTTATGTGCGAGCTATTGTAAGTTATGTGCGAGCGTTTGTGCCTTATGTGCGAGGGCTTGTAAGTTATGTGCGAGCATTTGTGCCCTATGCGCGAGCAGTTGTAAGTTATATGCGAGCAGTAGTGAGTTATGTGCGAGCATTTGTGCCTTATGTGCGAGCAATTGTAAGTTATGTGCGAGCAGTAGTGAGTTATGTGCGAGCAATTGTGGCTTATGTGCGAGCAATAGTGAGTTATGTGCGAGCATATACGAGTTATGTGCGAGCGGTTGTGCCTTATGTGCGAGCTATTGTAAGTTATGTGCGAGCGCTTGTGCCTTATGTGCGAGCGTTTGTGCCTTATGTGCGAGCATTTGTGCCTTATGTGCGAGCAATAGTGAGTTATGTGCGAGCATATACGAGTTATGTGCGAGCGGTTGTGCCTTATGTGCGAGCTATTGTAAGTTATGTGCGAGCATTTGTGCCTTATGTGCGAGCAATTGTAAGTTATGTGCGAGCAGTAGTGAGTTATGTGCGAGCAATTGTGGCTTATGTGCGAGCAATAGTGAGTTATGTGCGAGCATATACGAGTTATGTGCGAGCAGTTGTGCCTTATGTGCGAGCTATTGTAAGTTATGTACGAGCGTTTGTGCCTTATGTGCGAGGGCTTGTAAGTTATGTGCGAGCATTTGTGCCTTATGCGCGAGCAGTTGTAAGTTATATGCGAGCAGTAGTGAGTTATGTGCGAGCATTTGTGCCTTATGTGCGAGCAATTGTAAGTTATGTGCGAGCAGTAGTGAGTTATGTGCGAGCAATTGTGGCTTATGTGCGAGCAATAGTGAGTTATGTGCGAGCATATACGAGTTATGTGCGAGCGGTTGTGCCTTATGTGCGAGCTATTGTAAGTTATGTGCGAGCGTTTGTGCCTTATGTGCGAGGGCTAGTAAGTTATGTGCGAGCATTTGTGCGTTATGCGCGAGCAGTTGTAAGTTATACGCGAGCATTTGTGCCTTATGTGCGAGCAATAGTGAGTTATGTGCGAGCATATACGAGTTATGTGCGAGCGGTTGTGCCTTATGTGCGAGCTATTGTAAGTTATGTGCGAGCGTTTGTGCCTTATGTGCGAGCAATAGTAAGTTATGTGCGAGCAGTAGTGAGTTATGTGCGAGCAATTGTGGCTTATGTGCGAGCAATAGTGAGTTATGTGCGAGCATATACGAGTTATGTGCGAGCGGTTGTGCCTTATGTGCGAGCTATTGTAAGTTATGTGCGAGCGTTTGTGCCTTATGTGCGAGGGCTTGTAAGTTATGTGCGAGCATTTGTGCCTTATGCGCGAGCAGTTGTAAGTTATATGCGAGCAGTAGTGAGTTATGTGCGAGCATTTGTGCCTTATGTGCGAGCAATTGTAAGTTATGTGCGAGCAGTAGTGAGTTATGTGCGAGCAATTGTGGCTTATGTGCGAGCAATAGTGAGTTATGTGCGAGCATATACGAGTTATGTGCGAGCAGTTGTGCCTTCTGTGCGAGCTATTGTAAGTTATGTGCGAGCGTTTGTGCCTTATGTGCGAGGGCTTGTAAGTTATGTGCGAGCATTTGTGCCTTATGCGCGAGCAGTTGTAAGTTATATGCGAGCAGTAGTGAGTTATGTGCGAGCATTTGTGCCTTATGTGCGAGCAATTGTAAGTTATGTGCGAGCAGTAGTGAGTTATGTGCGAGCAATTGTGGCTTATGTGCGAGAAATAGTTAGTTATGTGCGAGCGGTTGTGCCTTATGTGCGAGCTATTGTAAGTTATGTGCGAGCGTTTGTGCCTTATGTGCGAGGGCTAGTAAGTTATGTGCGAGCATTTGTGCCTTATGCGCGAGCAGTTGTAAGTTATACGCGAGCATTTGTGCCTTATGTGCGAGCAATAGTGAGTTATGTGCGAGCATATACGAGTTATGTGCGAGCGGTTGTGCCTTATGTGCGAGCTTTTGTAAGTTATGTGCGAGCGTTTGTGCCTTATGTGCGAGCAATAGTAAGTTATGTGCGAGCAGTAGTGAGTTATGTGCGAGCAATTGTGCCTTATGTGCGAGCGGTAGTAAGTTATGTGCGAGCGTTTGTGCCTTATGTGCGAGCGGTTGTGAGTTATGTGCGAGCGGTTGTGAGTTATGTGCGAGGGCTAGTAAGTTATGTGCGAGCATTTGTGCCTTATGTGCGAGCGGTAGTAAGTTATGTGCGAGCATTTGTGCCTTATGTGCGAGCGGTAGTAAGTTATGTGCGAGCGTTTGTGCCTTATGTGCGAGCGGTTGTGAGTTATGTGCGAGCGGTTGTGAGTTATGTGCGAGGGCTAGTAAGTTATGTGCGAGCATTTGTGCCTTATGTGCGAGCGGTAGTAAGTTATGTGCGAGCTGTTTCGAGTTATGTGCGAGCATTAGTTAGTTATGTGCGAGCAATAGTAAGTTATGTGCGAGCAGTAGTGAGTTATGTGCGAGCGATTGTGGCTTATGTGCGAGCGGTATTAAGTTATGTGCGAGCATTTGTGCCTTATGTGCGAGGGGTAGTAAGTTATGTGCGAGCTGTAGCGAGTTATGTGCGAGCATATGAAAGATATGTGCGAGCAATTTTGCGTTATTAGCGAGCTATATTCAGTTATCTGCGAGATATGAGAATTATGGCCGAGAATATACGATTATGCGCGAGTGGTAGTCAGTTATATGCGAAGCCAAAAGTCCTCGTGCGCGAGATAGACAACGAGTTATGTGTGAGATCAATGAGGATATG
>JAHUUD020000102.1:0-235260 GCA_020010945.3 Muscidifurax raptorellus
AGAGAGACAGGTGACAGAGAGACAGAGAGAGAGAGAGAGAGGGGGGGGGAGAGTGAGAGTGAGTGAGAGAGTGAGAGAGTGAGAGAGAGAGAGAGAGAGTGAGTGAGAGAGAGAGGGGGAGAGAGTGAGGGTGAGTGAGAGATTGAGAGAGTGAGATACTTACGAGAGGATGGGCTTTCTAGCCGTCGATGATGAGCACAATTCACACAAGCAATTCCCGCAAGCAATTCCCTTATAAAATCACTTTTTAAACTACCACACAATCACTTTTTAAACTTCTGGTTAAAGGCATTAATCGACACGGTCACTTCTCGGAGATGAATGAGAATACAAAAGAAAATAGCTTGTTGCTTAGCAACGCATTCGCTTAGCAACGCATTCGAACATACGCCAATTTGGAACTTAGTATCTTGACGTGCAATATTTTTTACACAAGATTTTGTACACAATAATATGTGTACAAAATCGGGTATATTTTTCATTTATTTTAATGTGTACAACGATATGTGTAGATAAAAATAATTATGGCGTGTACAACGCTTTTATGTTAGTGTAAAACAAATAATTGCTACATGAAAATGAAATTGTGTAGAATTTGTTTGTGTAGAATGATATGTGTTAATTGTCAACTACAATTAATTATTTTATAAAAAAAGTACAGTGCACAATATATTGTGTACAACTGAGGGAATTATTAAATATTAATTTCCTTATTGTGTAGAAAGTACACGTGTAGAATGGTATTCAAATCTTTATTATTTCTATTTGTGTTTATTCAAAACACAAGGTGAAAAATAAAAATCACAAAAAAATGTGTGTTGAATTTAATTGTGTATAATTCTTATGTGTATAAAACCAACCCTACCACCCCCACCAAAGTGCCCAGAGGTACTAAAGAGGGTAGTGACAACACTTTTTCCAAGTCAGCCGGACCCACCATATGCTATAGCAGAGGAAGTGCGGGAAGAAAATATACCTCCAATTACAGTTGAGGAGCTACTTGTAGCAAGCAAGAGGGTAGGAAACAATAAGGCTCCAGGTCCTGACGGCATACCAAATGTAGCGCTGAAGCATGCCATCGAGGCTAAACCTGAAGAATTTGTTGGCCTCTACAATGCATGCCTGGCCGAAGGGAGATTTTCGACCAACTGGAAAAAGCAGCGACTTGTGTTGTTACCTAAGGGTAACAAAGCGCCCGGAGGGGAGACATCGTACAGACCATTATGTATGATGGACACTCAAGGAAAAATACTGGAGCGCATTATCAGCAACAGGATGGAGTGCATAATCGAAGAGACCAAGGGGCTTGCCGAGCACCAATATGGCTTTCGGAAGTGCCGATCTACTTTGGACGCGATCGGCCTAGTGGTAAACACAGCCCGAGCAGCCATCAGTGGAAAACGGTGGAAGGGCGGAACAAAGAAGTACTGTGCAGTTATTACTTTGGATGTCAAAAACGCATTCAACTCTGCAAATTGGACGAAGATACATGAAGCGCTTGAAAAGCTTGAGGTGCCCACATACATCAGGAGGATGATGGCCAACTATCTGAAGGACAGAACTTTACTGTACGAAACGGATTGCGGCACTGAAACCTACAAGGTCACAGCAGGTGTTCCACAGGGATCAGTACTGGGCCCGCCATTGTGGAACATTATGTATGACGGAGTGCTGAGACTACAACTCCCGCGGGAGGCTATGGTAGTAGGATTCGCAGACGACATAGCTCTTGTAGTAGTAGGGAAGGAAAAAGAAGACGTCGCTGAAATCACCAATGAAGCGATCACCACCATCCAGAGGTGGCTGAGAGAAACGGGACTTGAACTCGCTGGACACAAGACCGAGGCGATCCTGATATCTAGCAGGAAGAAAATGGAGACAATCGCCCTAATGATAGACGGCCATGAGATAACCTCTAAATCGACTATCAAGTATTTGGGCGTTACTATAGACGAAAAGTTGACGTTTAAACAGCACCTTGATTTAGCAGGTAAAAAAGCGTCAAGAACGACTGCTGCTCTTTCTCGGCTCATGCCGAATGTCGGTGGAGCTACTCAGAAGAAAAAGAAGCTGTTAGCAAGTGTCAGTACATCGATTATGCTGTACGGGGCATCAATTTGGGCAGATGCAATGGCAATAAAAGCCTATGCGCGGAACCTGTCATCCGTGTATAGACGGAGTGCGCTAAGAGTAGCGTCTGCTTACCGCACGGTATCGGACGATGCAATAAGCGTCGTGGCAAGCATGCCACCCATCGACCTCTTAGCACTAGAGAGGAAGGCCATATACATGGCAAAACAGGAGAACAGCGATAGAATGAAGGCAGAAATCTGGAACGCTGCCAGAGAACAAACAGTAGCTGAGTGGCAGAGAAGATGGGACATTAGCCTGAAAGGGCGCTGGACGCACCGACTTATACCAAAGATTGAAGACTGGATCAAAAGAAGACACGGGGAAGTAAACTACTACCTCACGCAATTTTTGACGGGACATGGATGCTATCGAGCATACCTGTGTAGATTTAATTTAGAAGACTGTCCAGACTGCCCAGCATGTCTGGACATGTGCGAGGACGCTGAGCACGTTTTTTGCTACTGCTCGCGTTACCAGCA
Source organism: Muscidifurax raptorellus (assembly GCA_020010945.3). Lineage (NCBI taxonomy): Eukaryota > Metazoa > Arthropoda > Insecta > Hymenoptera > Pteromalidae > Muscidifurax > Muscidifurax raptorellus. The sequence goes on from JAHUUD020000102.1 coordinate 2,613, forward strand.
GGAGCGTGAAGAGTTTGAGCGCTATCTCCAGACCAGAGCAACTCCTGAGTCTATTATGGTAGCTATGTTCGTAGTAAGAAGACGAGAGGTGCTGCAAGAAGCTGACGACCGGACGATGCGGTAAGAAGTAGACGGCAGCCTATAATGAAGGTCATAAGGAATGACAATCACATCAAGGAGACAAGGGCAATGTCCCTATGCCCCCCCGCGAAGTAATACTTGATCGTGGTACCGCGGGGGAAAAAAGGCACTGAAGACGGAGCTTGGCCCTCCTCACCGACAAATCGGTAAGGAGAGCGAAGAGGATTCGGGTTGCAATTGGATTCTATATTCGGTCGCAAAACGAAGGGTTTTAGTTGGTGAGAATCCAACACACGGTGGCTCAGGCCATGTCATGGTCTATTAAGATTTTTCCCTCCAACCTCTTTCTCCAATAAAAAAAAAAAAAAAAACACACACACACACACACACCACGAGGGGGAGCTGTACCCCATGTGGCGCGTCTTCGGGTGGCGGATAGAGGAACGCTCGCTGTAAGCGCATAGTACTACGTACGTAGTGCTGCAAACAGAGGGTAGGAGAGAAATGAAATATCTCCCGCGGACCAAGCAGCTTATTGAAGATCTGTCACTACCGGAAACAAGGTTTGATCTTAGGGTTATGACTAAGCAGGCGCTCGCCGATTGCCGCAGTCCGACTCGACTTCGGCTGCTGAAGGGAAAGGATACGAGACAAACTGGGTTCTGACACTCCCAGGATGCCGGAAAGTACAGGGGCCCGGGGATGTTTCGCCGACACGCCCTAGCTGCCCTATCATCCGGCGAAAATCCCAATGATCTTAATAGTGCCGGGTGGCGCCCGGAACGGACCCTATTGTGGTCAGAGGGGGGGCCTCGTTACCCTTTCCCGGAGGCTTTCTGAGGAAGACTTGCGCTGGGGCATGAGGCCAGAATTCACACCTGTGAAGCATAGCTTCGCGGAGAGAGCTCAGTGGAAGGTAGGTGACTAAAGTTGGAAGAGGAGGATAAATAAAAATAAAAATGCATAGTACATCAAAGAAATCAAAGTTGGGGACTTCGGATACCCCAAAAAGTGTCTTAGCAACTGGTTTCCCTACCCAGAGATCGGACGATAACAGCAGTCTCAGTAGAGAAACGATTGCCATGGAGTGCAGTCCAATAAAGACTATTTCCGAAAGGGCAATACGGACGGAACAAGAGCAGGTAAATCAAGGAGGCAGTAACTCAAACTGGGACTACAACCTTGAAAGGAGAAATGACCAGCTGGAGCGTCTAGGAGAAAAGATCCGGGAACTAAGAGAGTTTATAAGGGACAAAAATAACGTCCATAAAACTATCAAGGACATGGCACGAAGCATTAGTGTCATGTATAAAAGTTTGTGCAGCGCGGAGGATGACCTGCTACAGTGCCAACGTCCAGGAACGGAAGGCAAGTTAACTCAGACAACACCAAGTCTGAAACCGAAAAAGGCGGGTAAACCAAGGGAGGCCTTAAATACTCCGCAGGATAGGAGTAACAAAAAGGAGAAAGAGAGTAAAAGACTTAAAGAGGCAACTTGGCAAGAGGTCGTTACAAGAAAGGCAAAAAAAAAGGAGAAACAGTTAAGTAAGGAGAACAACAAGGCTCCTGGCGTTAACAACCAGAGTAGGACCAGTAGAGACAAAACACAGCGGGCAAGACCGACCAGACCGGACGCTCTTATCATTAAGGCGCCGGAAGGAAGGAGCTACGTGGACATTTTGTCAACATTGAGAACTGCTCCTTCACTGAATGCTATAGGAGATAGCGTAAACAAAATACGCAAAACGGTGGCGGGAGATCTCCTCATAGAGCTCAAACGCACAAAAGAAGTTAAAACCGCAGACTTCCAAGAAGCGGTTAAAGCAGTACTAGTAGAAAAAACCACAATAAAAACACTGCAACAAGAGGAGACCTTTGAAATAAGGGACCTCGATATACTTACTTCAAAAGAGGAGGTACTGGAGGCCTTGCAAAGGGAAATAGGAGAAAGAGATGTGATTGAGTACGGAGATACGCAAATAGCTGTTGTGCAAGTGTCGAAAGAAATAGCGACCAAGTTCACAAAGCTAGAAAAAATTAAAATTGGATGGGTCAACCGTAGGATCCGTACATCGAACCGCAGTAAGGGGCCGCTTAGGTGTTATAAATGCCTTGGTTTCGGCCACGTCGCTATCAAGTGTACTGATCCGCAGGATAGCAGCAAATGCTGCTACAAATGCGGTAAGACGGGGCATAAAGCAAATATCTGCCGTAATGAACCGTGTTGTTTACTGTGCCGAAAAAAAGGCGACAACATACCGACGAACTATGTCACTGGTAGCTACTTGTGCCCAGCCTACCAAGCAGCGGTTAAAAAAATCAGGAAATGGTAATGAGAATAGTCCAGCTAAATCTCAACCATTGTGAGACTGCGCAAGGCCTTCTCTGTCAGTTTGTACGAGAACACAAGTTCGATGTCGCTCTCGTCAGTGAGCAGTACAAAGATTTGAATGAACCATCCTGGGCATGCAAAGACTTTACCTTCCAGGGCAAGATGGTAAACAAGGAAAATGGCTTCGTAAGAGCGAAAATAGGCGGCATACATGTATACAGTTGTTATGTCCCGCCAAGCGCATCAACAGAGCAGTTTCAGCAACTACTAGATCGGCTGGTACAAGACGCTAGGAATAAAAAACCAGCTATAATAGCAGGAGATTCTAACACATGGGCGATTAAGTGGGGTAGTAGCAGAACCAATAAACGGGGACGAGTGCTACTGGAGGCATGCACGCTACTAGACTTGGTGTTGCTGAATCAAGGCGGCACCCCCACGTTCAAAAAAGGAGATGCAGAGTCATTCATAGACTTGACATTTGTCAGTAACTGCCTCGTAAGGCAGGTAAACAAATGGATCGTGAGTGATCACTACACAAATACTGATCACCTAGCTATAATAATGGAGCTAGGCGGACCAAATAGGAAATTCTGTACAAATTCCAGTAGTACAAGAACTGAATGGAAAACCAAAGAGTATGACAAACAGTTATTCTTGACGATGTTTGACAATATTCAATTGACGGGATCGGCAGAAGACAAGGCGGCACAAATGACGGACCAGTTCACCAAAGCGTGCGACGCGGTCATGCCGAGAAAAGTGTCCAGTCAAAGATGGCTACCAGCATATTGGTGGAATGACAAGATCAAACAAGCGCGCAGCGTTTGCCATCGAGCTAGAAGATTGGAACAACGGGCAAGGAAGAAATTCTACCGAACCGGTAGAGGAATGGATGCGGTGGAGAACTGCAACGAAGAAATGAAAGAAGCTAAGCGCAACCTTAAAAGGTGTATAAAAGAGAGTAAACAAAGATGTCTAAGAGAGCTGCAAGATGAGGTCAATGAAGATCCTTGGGGCCGACCTTATAAAATTGTCATGAAGAAGATCAAGGGAAGTTACATACCCCCACCAAAGTGCCCAGAGGTACTAAGCAGGGTGGTAACAACACTCTTCCCAAATCAGCCGGACATTCCATGTGCTATGGTAGAAGAAATAGATGTAGATAATATACCCTTAATTACGGAGGAGGAGCTACTATCAGACTGCAGGAGGGTTGGTAACAATAAGGCTCCAGGACTTAGTTGGCATACCCAATATTGCATTGAAACATGCCATCCAGGCTCACCCAGCAGAGTTTATAGACTTGTACAACACTTGTCTCAAAGAAGGAACGTTTCCACGAAACTGGAAAAAGCAAAGGCTTGTGTTGCTACCAAAGGGTAGCAAACCACCTGGAGAAGGGTCGTCATACAGACCGCTCTGAATGCTCGATACACAGGGCAAAGTATTAAGAGCGCATAATCTGCGTTAGGATGGAAGACAAAACCGAGGGGCCAGAGGGGCTTGCGGAACACCAGTATGGTTTCCGTAAGTGCCGCTCAACATTAGATGCTATCGGCTTAGTGGTGAATACAGCACGGACAGACATAAGCGGGAAAAGATAGAAAGGAGGGGCGAAAAAGTACTGCGCGGTGGTTACACTTGACGTTAAAAATGCATTTAACTCTGCAAATTGGTGCAAAATTCACGAAGCACTAGTGAGACTAGGAGTCCCTCCGTATATAAGAAGAATAATGTCTGACTACCTCAAGGACAGAACTCTCTTATACGAGACCGAGGAGGGCACGGTGAATTATAAGGTTACCGGGGGAGTTCCACAGGGGTCTGTAATGGGCCCATCGTTGTGGAACATTATGTACGATGGCGTACTCAAGCTAGAATTACCAGAAGGAGCAATGATCGTAGGATTTGCGGACGACATAGCTTTGGTGTTGGTAGCAAAAGAGAAGGAAGAGGTAGCTGAAATTGCTAGTGAAGCTATCATTAAAATACAGAAGTGGCTAAATAATGCGAATCTGGAGCTTGCAAGCCATAAAACGGAGGAAATCCTAGTATCTAGCAGAAAGAAGACGGAGACAATCACCTTGAGAATGGGCGGTCATGAAATTACTTCTAAACCGACTATTAAATATTTAGGTATAACGTTAGACGCAAAGCTGACCTTTAAACAGCACTTGGAAGTAGCAGGAGAGAAAGACTCAAAAACTACCGCAGTGTTGAAGCGGCTGATGCCAAATGTGGGTGGTTCCACACAGAATCGCAGAACGCTACTGGCAAGCGTTAGTACATCAATCATGTTGTATGGAGCCCCGATATGGGCAGACGCTGTACTGGTGAAGGCATATGGACGAAAGGGCTCTTCTCAGTACACAGGCGAAATGCACTTAGGGTCGCGTCTGCTTACCGTACGGTATCGGACGAGGCGGTCTGCGTTATTGCCAGTCTCCCGCCAATAGACCTATTAGCAAGGCAGAGAAAATCAATCGACGAAGAAAAAAGACGAGACAGCGGCAAAACCAAGATAGAAATTTGGGATGCCGCTAGGAAAGTAACAATGACGGAGTGGCAAAAGCGATGGGACTCTAGTAGTAAGGGACGTTGGACACACCGCCTCATATCAAGTGTAGAAGACTGGACAAGAAGAAGACATGGGGAAGTAAATTTCTACCTAACGCAGTTTCTGAGTGGATATGGATGCTACCGGGCGTATCTGCACCGATTTAAATTGGAGGATTGCCCGGATCGCCCGGATTGCCCGACGTGCTTGAATGTAATCGAGGACGCTGAGCATGTATTCAGTGAATGTCCACGCTATGAGCAGGAACGAGAAGAACTTGAGTGCTATCTACAGACCAGAGTAACGCCTGAGTCTATTATGGTAGCCATGATGACTTCGGCCGACGGATGGAGCGCAATAAACAATTTTGTTGCAGACATCCTTAAGAAGGTCCGAAAGGACGAAGAAAAAAGAAGAAGAAGACGTGAGATGCAGCAAGAAACAGACGACTGGACGATGCGGTAAGAAGTAGACGGCAGCGGAAAACGTGATGACGACCACATCAACAGACGAGGGCGGTAGCCCAAAGTTCCCCCGCGAAGCAATACTCAAACGGTGTTACCGCGGGGGGGCTTATTGGAGAAAGAGCCAGGTCCAACTTACTTAGGGTCGGTAAGGAGGATGGAGAGGATTCGGTTGCTGTTGGAACTCAAAAGCTAACGGTAAACGAAGGGTTTAGTGGGTGAGAGTCCCACACAGGTGGTATCAGTCGGTGCCATATCGTCCATAATGGATTTGCCCTTAACCTCTCACTCTATGAGGAAAAAAAAACACACACACACACACACACATATCATACATAAGTTACTTTTCTTAAAATTATGATAATACAACAGTACAAATAAACAAGTAGTAAAATAAACAAGTAGTACAGTACAAATAAACAAGTAGTAAAATCTAACCCCTAATACTAAGAGTGATTTCGTTATCCGGCTCGTTTTCCCGGAAGGCAGTGACCGCGCTTGCGGTAGCCAAAAGGGCTATTCTTTGCTTTTAATTAGAACTCAATTTCATATAATATAGTTACGTAGCCTGGACGTAACAATTGGTCTATCAAACTATAAGCTACCACAACTTTATATCAAACTTTGCCTCATGAAATAGTTTCCCGAAATAAGTGATGCTAAATTAAAAGAAGATATTTCTAATGGTCTTCAAATTCGTACTCTATTTAAAGACGAAGTATTTATTACAAAAATGGACGACACAGAAAAAGCTGCATGGTAAAGTTTCAAAACTGTTTATGAGAACATTTTAGGGAATAAAAAGAGTGGTAACTATCAGGAACTAGTTAAACAAATATTGGAGAATTTCAAAAATTTGAGTTGCTTGATGAGATATAAAATGCATTTCTTACATTTCCATCTTGATTACTTCCCTCTTAATCTAGGAGACGTCAGTGAAGAACAGGGAAAACGATTTCATCAAGATATAAGGTAATTGAGAATTGATATCAAGGAAGATGGAATGTCAACATAATGACAGATTTTAGCTGTATCTTTATGCTGAAGAGAGACATTAAAACAAATGACAAAAAGAGAAAAAGAAACCCATTGCATAGGCCATTAGAAGAAAAACAAATTCGTTACAAGGGAAAAGGGAGTTACGAAAAACTTCAAGAGTTACTTAGCTAGTGGAAAAAAAATCATAATAAGGTAAAAAATATAAACGAAAGCAACTTTGCTCTCTGTTTACAAGGAAGATATTATGTAATTAAATAACACTTTTATCAATTTGGTATCTTTTTCCATTTTTGGAAAGTTTTTATGACATTTTTATCGGTTTAAACTGCTTCTTCTCAGTTTGACCTTGAACTATCCTTGACGTTGCAACGAGACGTCAGTCTCGTGCAAAATACACACAAGCGGTCACACACATAAGCGAGCGAAAGGCGAACCCGCACGTCAACAACGCGAGCACAAGCCCAGTGATCATGGATAGCAACACGTGCTCGAGCAATGTAAACACAGCCGCGAGCGAAACCGACGACGGGCGCAAACAACCTAACACATACCACCGAAAAGAGCACGAAAAGCACAACACGAATACACACACATTACTCGACCCACTCACCACCAGAGGGCGTTGGCGCCAGCGACTGGGGCTATATAAGCCCAGCCGCGACAGCACAGCGGCAGTTCGATCAGAGCTCCCGATCCGAGCGTTGCCGTGAGCACACGACACCGCTACGAGACCACTAGAAGGACTGTCGATATCTGGCCGTTTTCGTGCACACACGTAACGGCGCAGATAGCGAAATTGCCGCACCGTTATCTGAATTACCACTGTGCGGACACAGGGTAATGCAGACCCACCAAGTACCTCGAGGAGCGCTCTCGTGAGCACACGTGGCGCAACTGCAGGCACTAAACACCGCCAACCACCGTTCCACCGTTTCTACCGTTCCTGTTACCACTGTGAGCACACAGGGTAATAGGAACCTGAAACTGATTGCAGAGACTTGCAGAGTCGTGCGCACACGTCTTTGTCAGACTCTGAACATACACACACACACACACACACACACACCCTCACCGTTCCGCCGTTCCACTTACCGCTGTGCGCACACAGGGTAAGAGGAACCGCGAAGGGCAATTCCAGCATCGGGTTGAGTCGTGCGCACACGTCTCAATCGGATCCTGTGGTCTACGACACTGCACACGCACACCCCACCGTTCCGCCGTTCCACTTCCCGCTGTGCGCATACAGGGCAAAGGAAACCGCGAGAAACGGCCATTGTACCGGATTGAGTCGTGCGCATACGTCTCAATCAGGTCCTGTGGAACTCCTACCTACACACCAACACCACTCCGACGTTCCTCCGTTCCACCTGCCACTGTGCGCACACAGGGTAGGAGGAAGCCAAGCACAAGATCGTGCGCACACGTTCTTGCAAGGACTCCGCGACGTCAATTACACACCTGGGTATTTTGCCATCCCTGCTGTCGCTGTACGCGTACAGGACATGGGAATAACTGAACGACCGTGCTCTAGGCTTAGTATACACAATTATTTGTAAGCGAAAGCATATTTGTAACCGTACCGTGTAGACGATAAGCACCGTAACCGCAACGAGTATATACTAAACGCCGACTAGATGTTAAGCACCGCGCCGATTAGATGTTAAGTACCGCACCGATAGATGATAAGCACCATATCCGCACCGCGTAGATGTCAAACACCGCCTAGACATTAAGAAGTAATTATAAGAGACAAGTCTTTTTAAAAGCGTACTTTTGTTTGGTTATGTTACAGGTGGCGAATAACAACGCACCCTACTGAGTTATTAAATATATAAATTGATTAAACTGAACCAAACAGAGTTATTTTTAACCTCACTTCCCTCTCCGAATCCTGGTCCCGACTGACAAAATCCGGTGAAAGGGAAATGCAACCGTTACAACGTGATCGGGTAAAACTGCCCCGGATGCGGATTCAGCGAACAAAAAACATACATATATGGCATATTATTTTTTTTAATCGTTATTTTTCCATTTCATTTCGAACTGACCTTGACCCCGACGTGATGGTACCAAACTATCCTTATACTTGAATTCAGCGACCCAAAGAACATAATAATAGATAGGTCTGATTTCTTGCGTAGACATCTTTTTTTATTCTGTATGCTGGTGTTATTAGTTAAGTTTTTGGAATTTTGAAATACTGCGTACTTGTTCTAAATTTCATTTTCTATGAGATAGAACCGATTTTTTGCGTATTGTTTTGTGTTCCTAATTTTGCTTATTCAGTTTTATTTACATAAACTTGATAACGTAAATTTTGCATCTACATTGTTCCAGATGACTGAACCATATTTATTAATAATATATGACTCACAGAAAAATTAAAAATATATACTTACGATGTCAAAAATACCCGAAGGTATAATGACTATACTGTAATGACTAACTCACAAAAACAGGACGGAAACATCCCCAGACTTGAACGGAAGAGGGCCAGACAGACTCCTGGCAACACGAACGGAGTCGAACGCCAACGGTCCGCCGATGAAGACTAGTTAGTGAGCCCAAAGTTGACAAGATGAGTCGCCCAAACATGAAACCCAGGCGAGGCTCGATCTTTATCAAACCAGCGGAGGGTAAGACATACGCGGACGTTCTTTCTTCTATAAAAAAGAGCGTCAACACAATCGACAGTCGTGTGGACATACGAGCCATACGAAAGGCCAGAGAGGGATGGATACTCCTACAGCTCGAACGGGGACAGGAACAACAGACCTTCCGAAGGTCATTACAGACTGCACTGGGACATACTGCAACTGTGAAGGACATAACTGCCAGGTTGATGCTGGAATTTATGGACTTAGACTGCGTTACAACAGCAGAGTTTGACGCCACTGAGGCAATGAACTTGCTTAAAAAGGGCCGCATAAAAATCACAGAAAAATTAAAAATATATACTTACGATGTCAAAAATACCCGAAGGTATAATATCAGCAATGCGAATTTTCCTGGATGTCTCACAATCAAATGAAGTCTCATTTCTGCAACAACTTTTTGGGACGCTAAAAATAGTTCCTTGACTCACAGTTAAAATTATTTCAGAAGATCTATCTAGAGAAGAAAATTTACTGCCGGCCCAGTCATTAGGACTAGCAGCTCCACAGCAATCAAGATTTTGTTGGAATGAATCAACCATTTGAGTTCTTAATGGAATAATGCTGTATTCATACTGGAAAGATTCATATTTTAGTAATTTACATAAAACTGTTGAAATAAGATTTTTTTTACATGAAATGAAATATAATATATAACTTAATAACGTTGATTTACGGCCTTTAAAATGCGGTTATCAGAGGAGCCTGCAGAGTTGGAGAATGTCACGTTTTTAATTCTTGTTACTCAGGAGGTGTACTTGATCAAAAAACAATAAACCTTAACCACGAAGATTAATTAATTACACAGTACCACAAAAACACATGACGACAAAAGGGAAGCGAGGCGGAGCATTTCAGAGCGCAACGGATATTAAGGTTTTGGAGTTGCTGATTACGATCCCGGGATCTGTTTTACGTCAGCACGTCAAGTTCAAGGTTAAAGGAAGGTTAAATCTTTAAAGTCGATTCCTACGGTTTTTTCAATCAGAAATTCTGAAAGTACGAAAAATTTCACGTATGCCTTTATATTCTTGTCAAATTGATCCCTAGAGGTCATTTGGAAGTCATTTATGGGTCGAATCCTTGTTTTAAGGATTTAGACCATTTTTATGGCAATCAATGAGTCTCAAAACAGATGATTTTGGTGTTTTCGGAGTTGCTGTAGAAAACGTTCAGACCATTGTGTGACGCATTAGTAAACAAATTTAAGTTTAGAGTTTTTCTTTCCTGCCTAAAGTCCTCCAAATTACCTTTAGGGCTCACTTTGATAAAAAGGTAAAGGCGTATTCATTCGTAAATTTATCATAATATATTATGAAACAAAAATAATAATAATAATAATAATAATAATAATAATAATAATAATAATAATAATAATGGTGGGCTGGCCTGGAAGGTGGTAGCACCATTCTGGGCAAATGTTAACTTCCAAGGTCCACGCACTGCCACTGGAAACGCTCTTCGTCGCCAATACTCTTCGCAGTAACGCTATAACGGGAACGGCTAATAGGAAGCTCTGACTTTGGGAGGAAGCAGGTATAGTGGTAATTGCTGACTTGCACATCTACTCATTACTACACAAACACGTACTGAGAGGCTTGACGGGAGGGGGTTAAAGCGGGGAGTGGATCGGGCTGCCCTATAAACGGGTTATTGCTCACAAATGCTGGAGGGGAATACCTATAAACGGTGCATTCCTAACGGGTTATTTATGCGGGCGCTCTATAAACGGGTCTCTCCCATGTGTGCATGGAATCGCTGAATTTAGCTTCCGGAGGGGCCTCCAGTGTAGCAAAGCTCTTTGAGTATGGGCATACGGAGTCCAAGTGGGGGCTTCTTCACTAGTAAGAGTGGCTATACTCTGGAGGGTGCTGCCGTTGATACCAGAGCACTCCTAGGCCCCCAATAGTTTTAGGGCACGAACCCAGCCTAGCCAGCATAGGAGGCTGCCCTGTACATTGTGTGTATAAACTTGTTTCTCGTAGTAGTGCCGGCCGGCAACCCGAAGGGACACTGCTGCGAAGAGCGGGGGGCACGGTCGATGCCATCGGACAGCTTGGCTGCCTTTTTATTTGGGGAAGCACAGGAAAGGATCACCGGTCCACTACTTACGGAGCCTCCTGACCACCACAAACCATACTACTACACAAAACGAAAAAAAAGGAGACGAAAAAGTGGCTAACACGCAAATCAAAGCAGATACAAGAGTGCAACCTGCGACACACGATGTCTTATCGCATTGGTAGGAAACCTGGCTGATGCGACGACAGGAAATCGCGAAAGGACGGGCTGAATCGGGGAGACACAGCCAGAAAGTTGGGAGGCTGCGGAGAGTAAGCCGCGCGAGTAGCTACTCATGATACGCAGAATCCTAAAAAATATGAAGGTGAAGACTAAGGTCCAGAAGAATGTCAATATGGAAATTAAGAATGGCATGTGTGAGATTGAGGAAGCGGTGGGAGTTGGAATGCATGAGCTCCAACGTATAACGCTGTTTTTCACAAACTGGACGAGATTCGTGACTAACTCACAAAACCAGGACGGAAACATCCCCAGACTTAAACGGAAGAGGGCCAGACAGACTCCTGGTCTAAAAGCGGGAGCTTGTACACAACAAAAGGGCTCGCCTAAGGAAACTTGGGCAACTGTGATTAAGCGCAAGAGACAAAGAGTGGCAACAGGAACGGAGTCGAACGCCAACGGTCCGACGATAAAGACTAGTTAGTGAGCCCAAAGTTGACAAGATGAGTCGCCCAAACCTGAAACCCGGGCGAGGCTCGATCTTTATCAAACCAGCGGAGGGTAAGACATACGCGGACGTTCTTTCTTCTATAAAAAAGAGCGTCAACACAATCGACAGTCGTGTGGACATACGAGCCATACGAAAGGCCAGAGACGGATGGATACTCCTACAGCTCGAACGGGGCAGGAACAACAGACCTTCCGAAGGTCATTACAGACTGCACTGGGGCATACTGCAACTGTGAAGGACATAACTGCCAGGTTGATGCTGGAATTTATGGACTTAGACTGCGTTACAACAGCAGAGTTTGACGCCACTGAGGCAATGAACTTGCTCAAAAAGGGCCGCATAAAAATCGGATGGGTAAACTGTCGAATTCGACCCAGGTTCCGCGTTCTGAGGTGTTACAAGTGACTCGGATACGGTCACGTGAGGATTGACTGCAGAGTACCGGACAGACGTGACGGCAGCTGGAAATGCGGCCAAGGGGGAATATAGGCAGGGTGAGCACCAACACGCCTTCCTGCTTCCTCTGCTCGGGGAGTGCTGACCAAGACTTAGCTCACGTGCCTTGCACAGCCTCGTGCGTTGCATTCAAGACGGCTCTAACAGAACGCAAGACGGAACAATCAAAATGGATCTGACAGTACTCCGATGCAACTTGAACATGAGTAAGGGTGAGCACTGTCACTCTCGTTAGTGTCTACCTTTCTCCAAACAATAGCGCGTGCGAATGCGCAGAGAAATAAGAAGTCCTGAAAAATGTCGTCAGAGACTTCTCTGGTGACGTGATCGTGGCGGGTGACTTAACCGCGCGAGCGATCGAATGGGGCATGCCAACAACGAACAGACGAGGACGACTGATCTTGCAAATGGCTGACCGACTGGAACTGGAAGTCATTAATTACGGAAACGTGTTTACGTACAGGAGACCCGGTTTTGTAACTGTATATCAGACATTACCTTGGCCACGAACAGGGTGCTGACGAAGCTGAGAGGATGGAGAGTGATCGAGGACTATACGGCCAGTGATCACCAGTACATTGTCTTCAGCCTGACGAACGATACTGCGGTGAGGCAAAGACATAACAGAAGGACGATACAGCGGGACATTGGACGTATAAACTGGGATGAGCTCACGAGGCAACTGCGAAAAATAGCGATATCTTCTGCGGACTTGTCTCAAGGGCGGACAGCTCGAATCATGGCTGAACGGAGTACTAGTGATCTGGAGCGCATCTACGAAGCTACGATGCCACGGAAACATTACAGACGAGACAAACAGAAAACCTACTGGTGTATGCAAGAGATTGCTGAAATCAAAAGGGAATGCCACCAACTATGCAGACAGAGACTGGGACACGCAAGGGACACGGAAAAAAGGAATGCTCTTTCGTGGGAGGATTGTTAACAGTCTTTTTCCATCCCTCCAGGAGAGAACGGACGACACGGATGAGGTCATCGCCATAAAGTGCCCACTTTTCACGGTGGCGGAGCTTAGGAATGCTGTAGCCAAGCTAAAGCCTCGGAAAGCTCCAGGACCTGACGGTGTACCTGGGCAGCTGCTGCTATTCATCGTCGCTGAAGAGCCCGATACGTTGCTGCAGCTCTACAACGGTTGCCTGTTGGCGGGAGTGTTTGGTAGGCCATGGAAGAGCGCGCGGCTGGTGATTATTCCCAAAGGGAAGGGGTATCCGGCTTCGTCGTCTTCCTATAGGCCTCTGAGCCTCTTGAATACGCCGGAAAAGTTGTACGAACTATTGCTGCAACCGAAACTGTTGCAAGTGGTGGGAGTTGCCGGAGATCTTTCGGACAGGCAGTAGGGATTCAGACGAAGATGCTCAACATTCGGAGCAATAACGGACGTATTACAGATTGCAGACAAGGTAAATGACATATGCCATCGAGCTAGACCGCTGTTACAGACAACAACAGACGTTTGAACAAACATCGCATTATCATCATCGAGGGAGAGAGAGAGAGAGAGAGAGAGAGAGAGAGAGAGAGAAAGTGTGAGAATATAGTAGTAATATTTAATGAATATTATTACCGGAAGTAAGGAATGAATATGCAAAAGAAGCGTAAAGGACAGCGGCCCAGTTAGAAGTAATGTGATAAACAGGGACGACCGGATTCGCCGAGCTCCACACATGGTATCTAAGGTCTCGCAAGAGAGTACCAGTCGGTAAGTTACTTGGATTCACAGCCTCTTACTAAAAAAATAAGGCGTATTTTGTGCGTAATATAACGCAGCTAGGAAAGATACTGTATTTTTGGAGCAATACATTAAATTTTGCCCATATTTTATAACCATATATGTTATATCATATTTGATAATCTTTGTGTAATCAATCTACATTATATTTTTAATTGCTGTAATGATACCAACTTTCTTGTAAAAAAAATTTCAGAAAAACATTTAAATGGAAAATGCATACAGGGTGACCCATTTTATTCGCCGCACCCGGATTTCTCGGAACCTAAGCCAGATAGAGAAAAACGGTTTCGACAAAAGTTGTAGGGGACAGAGGGGGTCATACAATGGCGCTAACGTCGTTGACCTTGAACTTGACCTTCAACAAAACTCAAACTCGCACATCCTAACCCCATACACTTCATGCCCTCACATGCTAAACTGTTACACCCCGATCCCACACAACCATACCCCACGCATGCTATCCTGCACACCCCATATCTGTTATAAATGTATTAACCTTACTTTTTGCGCTACCCAGAAACAACGCCGTGGACGTAGTAAGGATTGTTTCCTTTGGGGTGCTTGATTAAAGTGAGCCCCCTTGCCTCTCACTAATGTAAATAAATTTTTATTTTTACAAAAAACTTTTAAAAAAATAAGGATACAACATTTCTGAATAAACGTTGACTATCTAACTTGCCTTTGTTGGCAGGTTAGTTATTCCTAAGAATAAATTGATTTAATAGATTCTAACAGTTGAGATGCTTTGATCTCTAAATTTTACTGATTTTACACTGTTGGATAAAAGGTCTACAAAGAAAACACTTGTTTACGGGAAAAAGCCTTTCGGCATAAAAAACCCTGATTTATTAATATTAAAACAAACTAACACTATGAAAAACTGTAATTATATTATAAACGTATTAATAATAAAACAAACTGACACTATGAAAATTGTAATTATATTATAAACGATAACACGAGAAAAAACGCCGCACGCGCACACAAAGCACAGATTGCACTCACATGCACAGATACTATAATATAAAAAGTTCGTGAAGTTAATGTTAAATGCCAACAAAGGCATTGATGTTACTGCCACAAATGGCGTTAATGTCACGTTGTGACAAAGGATCGGAAATCCTCGTTAAATTTACGTTACAAATTCGGTGTTAGTCGCGATTCAGATCTGAACGCTGCCGAAGCCCTAGCTAAAGTGATTGTTCACGCACGCAAGTCCGAGCTCGCGAAAAAGAAGACTCTGGCAAGTGTCGCCCTCTCTCTCGGCTCACATGCACACTCATACAACATATTCACTCGTTGTGTGCGCGCGCGTGTCACAGAGGAGTTATGACGGAACAATTTCTGTTTTGTACAAAAAACATCGTAGCTATTTTTTTAGAATCGAACATTAAAAAAAAAACTTAAAATGGGTGGAATATCTTAAAATCGGTGAGCATTTAAGATTTAATTAAAAAAACCATTAAGGAATTTATTTTCTTCATAGATGGGTTTTTAATGATTACATTATCAAAATTAGTATTTCTGAAATTCGAACGTTACTAATTCATATTATTTACATAAAACAAAAAATAAAGGAAGTTTTAGTTTTATTTGCAATCAAAATAAGAAATAATGCTTTATTGAGTTGAATACCTTTAATGTTTTCACGATTGTTTTAATTTAACGAAGTATTAATGCAATTACAGTTAGCTAAATAAAGTTACAGTAATTTTCAAACGTTTTTCCTTTTCTAGCACGACCGTATAGGGGTGAGCCTTATAATTATTAATATTTTTGATACCTTTTTACTACTTAAATTTAATAGTAATTAATAGCTGGCTCAGAAATGGCTGACTATCCGCCCAACGAGATCGTTGATATGATTTGGGTTTTAGGTGGAAGCCAAAATAATTATCGTGGTACGGCAAGACTTTATGCTGAACGCTGTCCCAATTGACGACACCCTGATGATAGAGCTATCAGACGTTTAACTCAAAGAGCTCGTGGTGGATACATGGTTCGCCAACGCAGGCGCCACGAGTATGACGGAAATGATAATCGCGTTGTAACTATCCTTGCAATAATTCATCTTGACCCACACATTAGCGCTCGTCAAGTCGGAAGGGAAATTGGTATTCCATGAAATACTTTAAGAATTATGAATGTGCTTCAACATCACGCGTATCCTATTACTCGTACTTTGGTTCAAGAGCTACAGTTTGAGTATTTCCAACAGCGTATTATATTTTGCCAGTGGGCTTTACAAATGATAGAAAATGAACCAGACTTTTTTAACTTTCTTCTTTTTTCTGATGAGGCAAAATTTCAAAGTGATGGGGAACTGAATAGGCATAATTGTCATTATTGGTCTGATGTCAATCCTTATTGGGTCAGAACTGTAAACCATCAAAGACGTTGGAGTATTATGGTATGGTGCGGGATTATCAATGGATATTAGATTGGCCCACTTTGCAGAGGACCGTTCGCCATTTTCAGAGGCGTTTGACTATGTGCCTTGAAGCAAATGGTCGTAATTTCGAGCACTTGCTTCGAGGTTAAATACAAATTTATTTACATTAGTGAGAGGCGAGGGTACTCACTTTAATCAAGCACCCCGAACAGTGAGAGGCAAGGGGACTCACTTTAATCAAGCACTCCGAACAGTGAGAGGCGAGGGAACTCACTTTAATCAAGCACCCCCAACAGTGAGAGGCTAGGGGACTCACTTTAATCAAGCACCCCGAACAGTGAGAGACAAGGGGACTCACTTTAATCAAGCACCCCAAAGGAAACAATCCTTACTACGTCCACGGCGTTGTTTCTGGGTAGCGCAAAAAGTAAGGTTAATACATTTATAACAGATTTGAGGTGTGCAGGATAGCATGCGTGGGGTATGGTTGTGTGGGATCGGGGTGTAACAGTTTAGCATGTGAGGGCATGAAGTGTATGGTGTTAGGATGTGCGAGTTTAAGTTTTGTTTACTAGGATGTGTAACTTTTGGGTTCGAGGTGTGTGGGTTCCCTTATTAAGCCTAAGATCAATTTTCAACCAGCTAAGTCTGTGGTTCATGGAAAAACTGATTTTAAACGGACTTTTCGGAGTTTGACCTTGAAATGACCTTGAAAAAAATTTCTTAATATGATTTTGAACGTAAAATTTCCCGCTATTTCCGAATCCGGGGTCAAAACTAGATGTTCCTATATGAAAAAACCACTTTGACCTTGAAATAACCTTGAAGGTCAAATTCAAGGTCAACGACGTTAGCGTCATTGTATGACCCCCTCTGTCCTCTACAACTTTTATCTAAACCGTTTTTCTCTATCTGGCTTAGGTTCAGAGAAATCCGGGTGCGGCGATTAAAATGGGTCTCCCTGTATAATTGACTTCTTGGGTGTACGGTATTTTGTTTTTTTTTTTAATCTATCAGCCAAATTAACAAATTTTTCGTGCGCTCATTGCTTGCAATACATGAAGTACATTGTTTTGTACAAATACTTTTGTATACGCTTTTTTATTTTGATCATTTAATAGAAGAATTATATGATGATAATTGCTTTTTGAACCCTTTAAAGCATACATTTTTATGTTAGATATTTGAAGCTGAAAACTGTTACTCGGAGTTTTTTGAAGTACCTGATTACAAATATCACACCCAATTCTTAAAATACTAGATTCAAGATGGCGCATCCAAGATGGTGGCCACTGATTTTAGACATTCATTCATATAACCGCCATATTGATTTGGCTTTTAAATCTTTTTAAATTCTATAATTCTGATGACGGCAGATTTGAATTTAGCGGCTTCGAAAATCCTTGTACAGAGACTTTTGCAGACAGCTGTAGTTAAATGGTTCTACCATTTTAAATTCTTCAATTCTGACAGCGGATTAGGATCCAACGACCATCAAAACCGTTGTATACTGAATTTGAGAGAAAAATATTAAACCAGTAGAGTCTGAAATGAACTTCACGGGAAAAAGGCCATTTTTCATAATTTTTTTATCCATAAAGCATAAACAATCATTATTTAATCTTACTAGACTCGTTTATTATATTCCTAAATGTCTAAAATATCTGAAATATATATGTATTAATATCCTTTTTCATTACTCTAACAAATTGTTTCCTAAGACGAATTGAATTTTAATAATTTTATTGTTCTATATAACATATTAATAAAATACTGTATACAAAATAAGTAAAACGCGAGCGTTTTTTGCTAGTATATTATTGAAGATTTTTGCATTCTATCTCAGTGCTCGAAGTTGTTTTTGGTACAGTCAGATCGAAGTCAATATCATAACAATGTTATAGTGTAAAAAAGCTAGGCGACTGAAATTTTACCCATATACTTGTTATGTTATCTATAAATAGATAACCTAGATATATTTGATAGATTAGTTTTCATTAATATTTTGACTTTGAGGCTCATGAGAATTTCTTTATTTGTCTTTTAATTTTGTTTTTAATATTCAGAAAAATAAGTGAGACTATTTGACCCAATAATTTTTGTGGGTATCAAAGTTGAAAAAAAGTATTTCAGTTATGGTTAGCTCAAATTTAAATATGTTTTTCAAATGATTATAGTTAGTTTTTTAATGGGAGTAAATGAAAAAATAAAATAACAGGCAATTAATGCTTTAAATAAAAGGCAAGATATACATAAACATTTCAAATATATTAATTTCTTCCTGTAAAAATACACTGAAAACTGGAAATACAATGTTGAAAATGAAGACTGAAAATGAACTTTACAGTGATCAGAGGAGGATTAACTTCATCTCACCAAGGACCAAACCCGATGTACGATCAGAAGTGCATGTAATCAACAATATAAGGCATAGGACCCCGCAAGTCAAAATAGACTATTTTGCCTGTTACTATGGGAGGGAACTGTTAAGCAAAAGGGTGAAGTGTACTTCGGACATTTTGCTAAATTTGATACCTAATTCAATTAAGCAAACCAGAAACAATTTTGAGATGAAGACCAAATTTCATTCTTAATATAAAAGAGCAATTGATTTGATTGACCTTTACCACTTATATGACATCACTTGCAAGAAACAATATCATCGAACTATATCGCAGACCGGGTGAACGATAAGATAAACTTGGACCCGGCCAAAAAGTACCTATAGCACAAGCAATAGCGAGAACCCTATCATACCTAAAACAGTTAAAAAACTAATGAAACATACAACAAGAAAAAATTAAAAATATATTTGTACCTATAGATGTATCCGTAGCTAATAATCCAACGGTGTCAGACAAACAATTGAAGCTACAAATGGACGAGAATAACACATACTTTGTAACCCCGTCTAAAAGACGACTTCAACATTAATCTAAATACTGACTCTATGATTGTAGACTAAGAACTAAAATTTAAATAAATAAATAAATCCTTTAATTCATTTATTATCACACTCTAAACGCACACTCAAACAAATTAAACAAATAAAATTACAAAATACAAAAACAATTCAATAAAGAAAAATAAATATTAAAATAAAATGTTAAAATTAGAGAGCACAATTTATCCAACCAAGTCGAAACTATTTAATTAACAATGCACGGTTCTATACACCATAACACAAACCTCAACAATATACCATACTTCGTTTTATATGGTGAGTAGCTTCGAGAACGACCTATCTTGTCGTCTAGCCAGGTTTCGTGAGGTGAAGTGAGCTATCCTGTGTGCAGTGCAGTCCCGTTATCACGACAACATTATTGTTGGAAAACTTCTGCCGGTGTTTAATAGTCTCCAGTTTCCTTCGAAGGGTGGCGGTCTCGGAGGGCTGCGGCGACAGGAGGAGAGTGGTTGCTGTTATTGTTGTTGCAACTGTGTTCGGGCTGGGGGATGAGGTATCTCAACGTCAGCTCCTGGACGTACATGTTGCTGCCGTTAAGAGAAGACTCCAATCTCTTCCTGATATGCACATCAGCACAGGTTGAGCAAGCTTACGTTGCGGCGGCTCTTACCGTCACAGACCTGAAGGAAATGCACCTTGAGTGAAAGTGGTTGTTTCATCTCTCGCATTTTTTGGGGTCCTTGGTCTGGATAGCTTGTGATGTTGCACTTTTCACGGGGGGGATTCACCCGAGCAACAGCCACTATACTCTGGGATACGCTACGAATTAATATTCGGACTCTTCCGATCTCGATAAGAAGGGGGGGACAGGTAGGTATTTAGGGACGGCCTGGCGTGGCACTTCGAGGAAAATAAATAATAACACGTCAATATTCAAATATTAGTAACATAACTTTGGTATATTATACGCTCCGTTGACCAGATCCCCAAAATGGCGGATCGGTTACAATTCTCAACGATCACGCGGCGACGGCGTCGCTCAAAATGGCGGTGAATTCCTCCTGGCTCGGCTCAGCTATCCTCCGCAAATGGCGGAAGCCAGTGGCGCAATACTAAACTGAAATAACCCGAAAGGTTGACGCGGATCCGCCTCTCACCATGCGACGACTGCTCCTCGTCCAGTTCCTGTAAAGAAAAGCTAGAAAAATGGGGAGAGGAAGGGACTCAGTCAGACTGTTAACCAGTCAGCAATGGCGCGATCGATCGAACTACAGTTGCGACTCTCCGACACAGCTACTCCGATGATATTTCACCGTGGCGCAACCTTATATCCCAGGCTCCGTTCGACTAGGTAGGCGCGATGCTCGTTCTCGACACTGATGGCTCCGTAGTCCATCAACCGCTCGGTTTCCGTAACACCATCACCACAAACCCCGGTTTCGTGCGTTAATTCGACGAAGTCTAACGGACGCGACCAGTTCCGCACTAACTGGCTTCTAGGCACGACAACATTCGCGTGAAAGGCTGGGTTGACGGAGAAAGAGAGTCCTCGAAGCACACCCGCGACGCGCGACGACCAACACCTCATACAGTAACCCGCACGTGGTTGGAAATTGGCGCAACGCACTATGTTCGAACCGCGGGAGTCTAATTCACGGAAAGGCGCAACACTGATAGAGTGGTGTTCCCAGGAGGTGAACCACCGAATCCCATTTAATCTTCGCGGAGACTAACGTCTATGTCTCACGGTCCATATCGCACTATGGCGGCGGCACGACACCAATGTAATTCACCCACTTAGCTGGACGTGAGTCTCAGCGGCGCAACACTTAGATGAGTCGTACCTCGAACGGACGACCCATCGGCGAATAACCACGGCGCAACCCAGCACCAGAATCGAGGGAGAAGGATAAGAATTACTCACTCTACTGAATTCTTCCAATGGCTTCCTTTACCTCGCCACGTGTCTATTTTTCGGCCTGGTGCGGTTGCGTCTGCTAGCGTCAAGGGTCTGGAACGGAATGGACGAGGAGGAAGCCGCTCCTCTGCGGGAGGCGAAGGCGTCCCGGAAGACTCGTCCAACCGCGCCCTCTATACAGGCGAGGCCACCCATGGTGTCCGACCAGGGGGGCCTACGCTGGCGCGAATTACAAATTATTGCACACGTGGCATGGTAGTTGCGGCGTGCGCGCGCGCCACCACGTGTCGCGTCGACGAACCCGTGAGCGAGCGCGTAGTCGCGCCTGTACCATGCTAGAGGTGTATATTCCACCTCATGGCGGCCGTACTGGTGGTCTTTGTTCCCACTGCGCTTGTTTCCCCTTCCTTCCGCGCCTAGTCCGCGCGTTATCTCGATTGCCGGAGTCGCGCGCGCTACTCCCTCTTCTCTCGGTCTCAGTACGCGTGCTATATCGTCGCGAGGCCTGTGGGCATCCCCTCTCGCGTCGATGCGCGGCTGGTGTGCGCGCGCGTCATTCTTGTTCGGCGCTCCGTGCCCTGCGCATGTCGGTATTCCTCCAGGAGTCGCCGCTACGACCCCTGGTGGATCTCCTTGACAGAGCCATCATGGCCGTCGGTGTCGAGGAGAGCGGCGCGAGTGGCGACACGTGGCAACAGTGCGCGGCGCGTATATCGTAACTCACACCTGGGGAGCCACCGCTGTGACAGGTCCTCGACAAGTGAGGTTACTCCCGCCGTCGACACGTGCACGTGTATTTTCTTTCAGTGCGTTGGGCTGCATCGGAGGCGAGTTCTCATCCTCGACCTCGTCTGCGTCCGACGGCACGTCGCAATACCCCCCCCTAAACCGAAGTATTCCCCATGCTTTGGTTTATTACCTGAGAGGGAGCGGTCGCTACCCTGGAGGTTCTCCTCGCTTCTCCCCTGCGAAAGGTCCTGGTCCCGGGTCATCCCTGCTCGGCGTCGAGGTATGACGTGGTAAGTCCTGCCTTCGATGGTCCACGGTTGCCTGTGGAGGGGAAGGGTAACGAAAGAATTGGACGCAATGTAAGTTACAAAAAAAAATGTGCTGGTTTATTACACCATTTACGCGTCGCGCAATGCGTCGCGTAGCAGGGCGCGTACCGCGGGAGGAGCTTGGGTTAGTTGTCGCAACGCTTCCACCCAGATGGAGGCGTTAGCGACATCGGGGGGGGCGCTACTGGGCCCGGCGGCCTGATCGGGGGCCGGACTATTCTGTCTGGGCGACGGTGGAGCTCGGGGTTGGCGGACTGCTTCCTCGTAGGTCGGAGGCGGGGCGTCCACGTCAGATAGTCGGCCTGGGTTGGCCCAGGTGTCCTCCCTTTCCCTGGACGGTGGTCGCCGCTGTCTCTCGGGCCGCCTCTCTCCTCTGGATCCCCCCTGGCCCGTCAGGCGTCGCAAATATGCCCCATGGGCCTCCCGGCACCTAGGGCAATTCCCCAGGTCGGTGTTTCGCCGTCCACAGTTAAAGCAGAACCGGCCTGGGGGTTGGGGGCACCGGTCTCGGCGATGTCCCGGTTGCCAGCAATTGAAGCAGGCCCTTGGGGGAGGGTCGATCGTCGGGTCTGTTGGCACGGGGGTTAGGCCCCCGAACATCACTCCGGTTAGGCGCGTCCTCCGGTGGCGCCGCGTTGAGCGAGAGCGGGGGCGAGGGTGGGCAGGTGGCTCCGCAGTGCCCCGTTGGCTGCGTGGCGACGCGCCGGTCCACCATGCCCTCTCCTCGTCCGTCTCCTCGGTCGACACCGGGAGTCGCGGAAGCCGGATCCTTCCCGCGGGGTGGGGAGGAGGACAGTAGAATGGAATCTCCACCTGAAACAGATCTAGGTCAGAGTGGGGCTCCATGGCGGCGCAACTCTTCCATGGGGTACACTTACTCCTACTGGGTCTCTCCGAATTGGCGGGCCTGGTGGGGAGTCATCGCGGGGGCGCTCCACCACCGAAACGAAGTCCTCGATTTCGAGGTGCCGCCTGGGGTTGTATGCCCGCCTCTTTCCATTCGGGCCTCGGAGGCGCGGGTACGGGTCGCTAGGAGTCATGGTCACGGCCTCGCTAGCCGGCGTCTCCTCGGTGGCCGGGATCTCGTCCCCCACTAGCGCCTCTAGTTCCTTCTCGGCCTCCCGGCTGTCGTTCAATTCGGCGCTATCTCCCGGGAGGATGCCTTCCTCCCGGTACTGTTGAGCTTCCCACTCCTCCAGTGGGATAGGCCCCAGGCGGCCCTGAAGGGTGGGCTGGGCCTCGGCGACCGATGGTGGTGGCTGGTCGGCGCGATTAGCCCAGATTTCGGCCGTCCGGGTCATATCCGTGACCGGACGCTTCTGCCTCCGTTGGTCTCGGAGAGAGTCGAGGGCCTCTTCCCTCGCAGCCTCTATCTCTCTCTCCATCTCCTCCATTTCGTCGGCCCAACTGGCTTGCTTAGACATCCTGTAATTAGACCCCATTAATTTATTGGTTAGATAACGGCGCTATTTCCCATTATACCATACACCTTTTGGTTCCCAGTACTTACACGTCGCGAGCATTCCAGACAACACAAGTACAACACAATCCGGTCACCGTCTTACCCAACACCAGCACCAATCGTTGGACGTTATGTATTCGCGGGTCGGTTCCGAGGCGCAATGTATTTCCTTAATTCGTTTACGTGGGCCTTGGCCGTTTTCCTCTTGTCCTTCGTTTCTAGGACATACACTAGCGGTGAAAGCTTCCCTATAATCATGCATGGGTCCCCGTAAGTCTCGTCTAATTTACTACACTTTCCCTCACCCCCCTTGGAGAGGGAGTGGATTTTTCGGCGCACAATATCCCCGATCTCAAACTCCACCACCCGTTTCCCTCGGTTATAGACCGTAGCCTGTTTGTCCCATGCCTCGTCTATGTGTTTAAGTACCAGGTCGCGGAGGGCGTCTAATCGTTTGACTCGATCTACCCATACCATTGGGTCCAGCGGAATCAATGGCACCCTCGTTTCCACTTCCCGCCTCAGGCTCTTCACGGGTTGGGGGTGTCTACCATAGTTCAGGAAGGCGGGTGATACTCGCGTGCTTGACTGCATGGCTGTATTCACCGCGTGGCGGAATTCGTGTAGATGTTGGTCCCAGGACCGGTGGTCCTGGCCCACAAAGGTCGCTATCATGGTCTTTAGGGTTCTATTGCTCCGTTCTACCGGGTTGGCTTGGGGGTGGTATGGCGGCGTCGTCACGTGCTTCACACCATACTCCTCCAGCGTCGCTTCTAGGGTCTTGTTAATGAATTCTTTCCCATTGTCGGTGAGTAAGAAATCCGGTGTCTCCCAGCGGAAAAGGATGAGTTCCTCAAAGGCTCTAGCTACGGCTTGGCCTGTGGCTTTCCGGACGGGTTTCAGTTCGACCCAACGTGTGAACAAGTCTTGGAACACTATCAGGTACTTGTATTGACTCTTACTCATCGGGAATTCCATTAAATCGGCCGCTACCACCGCCCAGGGTCTTTCCACCACCCGTTTACCCATCTGGCCCACCGCTCCCAGTTGTGATGTTTTATACCGCTGGCACTCATCGCACTCCTGGATGTAGTGGTGGACGTCGTGCCAAATCCCGGGCCAGTAGTACTCTCTGGCGATACGATCGTAGGTTTTTTCTAACCCGAGGTGGCCCGAGGAGGCTTCCCTGTGGGCGTCATTTAGTACTCTGGCCCGGTATTCCACTGGGACTACGAGCCTCCAGCCCTCTGCTGGATAGGTTATCGGGTCGAGCAGTGGGTCCCGGCGATGGCGATACAACATTTCTCCTTCTACTTTCCAGTCGCGAAATTTCTTCGGGAACCTAACTACGTCGCTACGTCGGCGTAAATACCACTCATCCGTTATTTCCTCGAATGCATTGACCTCCTCTTCCTCTCCTCCCTGGGGGCGGGAGAGTGCATCCGGAACGTGGTGGTTGGCCCCTTTCCTGTGGACGATTTCGAAGTCCCACTGTTGTAATTCTAACGCCCATCGAGCCAGTCGCCCCGTGGGGTCTTTCAAGTTTTGGAGCCAACGTAAGGCGCTATGGTCCGTAATCACCGTGAATCTGTATCCTTCTATGTAAGGGCGCAATTTCTTTATCGCGAACAGCATCGCTAGGCATTCCTTCTCGGTTGTGGTGTAATTTCTCTCAGCTGGCGTCAATACTCGACTCAGATACACGATTGGGTGTTCTCCGTCTTCGAATTCTTGAGTCAATACGGCCCCGACGGCATAGTCTGACGCGTCGCATTGGACCGTGAATCCCTTCGTGAAGTCCGGTCTAGCCAGTACGGGCGCGCTAGTAAGGGCCGCTTTTAGTGCCTCGAATGCTCGTTGTTGTTCCTCTTCCCAGGTCCAGGGTTGGGTATTCCTTAGAAGCTTCAGTAATGGCACTTTGATTTCCGAGTCATTTGGAATAAAACGGCTGTACCAGCCTACCATACCCAGGAACCGTCGCAACTGCTTCTTAGTCCTGGGAGGTGTATACTCCAGGACTGGCGCTATTCTCTCGGGGTCAGGTCGGAGGCCCTCCCTGTCTAACAGATATCCTAGATACCGCACCTGAGAACATCCAAACTCGCATTTCTTTCGGTTCACGGTGAGTCCGGCTTCTGTTACTTTCTGTAGTACTACCCCGACCCATTTCAAGTGTTCTTCGAATGTTTCTGTTACTACGATGATGTCATCCAGGTACCCAAACACATATGGTTCGAATTCTGGGCCAAATAATCCGTCGACGAGTCGCTGGAACGTGGCTGGGGCGTTGGACAGTCCAAAGGGCATTCTCGTGAACTGCCACAACCCTGAACCTGGCATTGAGAAGGCTGTGTACTTCTTACTTTCCTCGTCCATTGGAACTTGGAAGTACGCCTTCCGCAGATCTATCTTTGTGATATATCGCGCGTTTCGCAGCTTGTCTAGTATACTATCCATCGGTGGTAACGGGTAAGCGTCTTTAATCGTCCACTTATTAACGTCTCGATAGTCTATGCAGAACCTCTTCTCCCCGCCTTCCTTGTTCACCACTACTGGGGCGCTACAGAAGTCGCTATTGGATCGTTCTATGACTCCGGCGCGACGCATTTCTTCAATTTCTCTCATTCCGATCTCCCAACGGGCGGGGGACCAGCGACGATGCTTGTGTTTTATGGGTTTGTCGCCAATGTATACTATCTTGTGTTTTGTCAGCCAGGTGGCTTGTAGTTGTGTGGGTGGGTTCTCCGGCAAGAACTTCCGTACCACGTCCAACAGCCGTTCGTGTTCCGTCTGCGTGAGTTCTGAGAGCCCCGCGCATTCTGCATAAATATCTTTCCCGTCTTCGGCCGTGTTCCCGCAGAACTCGTGCCAGGCGCCATCTGCCACCCGCCAACGATTATCCCATGGCGCCATTTCTATCCTCCATTTTTCCAAGAAGTCTACTCCCAGTATGATATCCTGGCTTGATTGTTCTACGACTCGCCCCTTTAATGTCTGTACGCAACCATCAACATCCACCTTAAGTGACAGTCCCCCTTTTACCTTCGTCACCGCTCCGTTGAAACCACGGATTATTGTCTCGCACGGTTCCAATCTTGCTGCGAAACGCTCGGCAACTTCGGCTTTAATAAGGGATATTGACGCCCCCGAGTCCACTAGTGCGGTGTACGCCCGTCCTCCGAGGTAAATCCGCATGAACTTCCGGTTGTCGTCGCTCATGGCCTCGACCTCCTTAGCTTGCGGTGGGTCGGCAGTCTCTATCGGGTCGTCCAGTCCTGATTTCCTATCAGGCTCACCCCTTCCCGAAACCGTACTGGGGGGTATTCCTGGCAGCGACACGATACCCCGTATCGATGTGAGATCCACAGACTTCCCCGGCTTTGCGGGGGTCGTGGGCCAATCCCATGAAGTCGCGTGTAACTCAGCCGTCAGGGTACCTCCGCAAGCTCCTCCGCTGTCGCCCTCCGACTCTCCGTCTTGGAGGCCGCTATTCAGCGTTGGCCCCAAGGCTTCGTCTAATAACCGCCCCAATTTCTCGCTCTCTGTCTCTTCCTTTGTGTTTCCCAGCCTCAGCTGGCCACCAATAGAGACATAGTCCTCTTTCGGCACTAGTGCCCCTGGGGAGGGTCCCTCGTCGCTATCCGACGATACCCATCCCACAACCTTCGACTCGACCCGCTTACTCGTACTTTCCTTCCCTTGATCTTCCGTGGAGGTGTGGGAATTGGCTGTCTGGGCGTGTGGTTCTTCGGTTTCCATCCCATGGCTTTCCCTCACTTCCGTCCTATTTGTGTTAATACTGCCCCCCTTGTCGGCCTCATTAGACCTCGGCGATTCCTCCGCCGGGCGTACGGTGGGCGCTATCTTCTCCGCCCCCGTCTCCGCCGATTCTGCTTTTCCACCCGCCTCTCTGTCGTCCCAGGAGTCCACGGAGGACCTGGCGGTGACCACGGGGGAACCCCTCTGTGTCGCAACCCACTTGGCCTTTCCTACTTTGCGGGGCTCAGGGGGCTGGGCTGAGCTCCCGCTAGGCCGTTTCCCAATTGTTGGGGCTCGTTACACCCAGTACGCTCGTGCATCGTCCCGCTTTCTTGATGGCAACGATGGCAATACTCCGGTTGGCTTTGTCGTCGAGGACAGGCGGCAGCGCGATGACCCCGTCTCCCACATTCGAAGCAATTAGTCTTGGGGCAATTGGCAGCACGATGCCCCTCCATCCTGCAGGTGAAACACGGCCCTAAGGGTCGGTCTTCTCCTTTACCGATTACTCCAGCGGTGTTTCCCGGTCGACTTGGCGCTAAGGAGTTACCATTCGACGGAACGGTGGCGTTACTGCTGGGGTTTCCTCCTCCCCACACTTGGTTGCCTATCCGTATTCCTTCAGTGGTGGCGATCTGGTGCGATGCATCCACTACAGGCCTGAGTTGCACTCGAGCGGTGGAGGTTGGGGCTCCTTTCCCTGATTGGGGGGCTTTGGCGCTATTCCTGTTCTTTTTATCGCGGTTGTCGTCCTTTCGATTACCCGTAGTCCCTCCCTCGTTGGCATTCCTCGGCCTATAGTTATCTCCAGTGGGAAATTCGCTTGCTACCGCCACGGATTTCCCCCCTCTCTTATCTCCGTTCTCGGGAATGAAGGCTGAACCGGGAAGCTTCATCTTTTCCTTCGGGGGCGGGGGCTCCCAACGCGCGTTCAGATCACGGTGTCGCTCGTATTCCAGGCCGTACCGTTCAATGTCATCCAGTGAGCGAATGGTGTAATTCACCATGAAATTTCGATATTCCGGTCGGATGCCCTCGTATACCAGTTCCACCTGTTCTCGCCTGCTGGGTGGATGGCGCAAGTGGTCACGAACGTACTTGAAGCACGTCAAGTAGGCGGAGATAGACTCTCCGTTGCCTTGCGTGCGACGCGATAGATCCGCCTTAATATCTCTCTGTCGGATTTCTCCAATAAAGCGATGGCGGAAAGCTTCCTTCCACTCTCTCCACGTGTGTACTTCTCTCCGTTTTACCCGGTACCAACGGGCGGCTTCATCGGTCAGCATACACGCGATGGATCGAATTACCTGGCGATCGGCCAGTGCTTCGCTCTTTACGCAATCGTCCATGCTTTCGAGAAAGTTTTCTGCAACGGCGCGACTCTCGCGTCCACTAAATTTCTGAGCCCAGCCCCGTAGGATTTTCGTCATGGCTCCTGCTTGTCTATCCCTTCGATAGCTACCTCTGTCTCTACTGCTCCTGGAGGAATAGCTCGATCCAGAGCTGAAATAGGAGGGCGAACGACGGCGCGAAGGGCTATGTCGTCTAGGTCGACGACTACCACCTCGACTCTGGGAGCGGCGATGGCGATTCGAGTGGCTAGAGCTTCGCTGGCTACTGTGGCTATCGTCGCGATGTTGGCGGCGATGCCGATGGCGACGATGCTGGTTCGAGGAGCGACAGCGATGGCTCGAACGGCTGGAGCTGCGTTGACTACTGCGACTCGAGTAGTCATGTCGCTCACGATGCCTATGGGAATGACTTCGGCGTTCCTCACGACGGTATCTTGTCCCTAGACCTCGATCCGTGCTTCTCTCGGTGCTTGCTTCGCGGTGGGGACTAAGGGATTCGTCAGAGGAGTGCTCTCGGCGCGAGGTTCGTCTCCGATGGCCGTGTCTCGTCCGCTCCCCGTGTCGCTTGGGCTCACGTGTCCTACACGAACGATGCGGCGAGGCGCTATGTCGTGAGGGCCTTCCCTCTCGTTGGGAACGCTCCCCCAAGCGGTGAGTACGACCGTGAGCCCGGAATAACTGGTTCTCTCTATCCCTCGGTGGGCTCCTATCGACTCGCAATACGTCAATCTTCTTAATTTCCGGGTTGCTACCCCCCGTCGTCTTGTCTATCTTCTCCATAATAGGTTTCAGGCCCGGGTTTGACTTCCCTGTGGCCTTACTTCCCGTCACTACGTCCTTCTGGGCTTTAAGATTCGAGTCATCGTCGCTAACCACGGAAATCTTCCTCCTCGAGGGGCGGATTTGCTGATCCTGGATCCTGATCCGCTCGTAAGCTTGCTGGAGTCGCTCTAATTGCCTCTGGATGGAGTCTGTACTCCTGGGGACCGTCCAGGTCGGGTCTACGCTTCGTGTACCCTTTTTCGGGCACGTTCCCGTTTGGCTGGGCGCTATAGTGACTCCTGCCGCCGAGGATTCCTTTGGGGGAGGGTTGAGGGCTAAAACAGGGGGAATTGGATTTGCTGGTGACGCCATATCCCCTGTTACCCGTGGCGATGTCTCCGTTCCAGGCCTCTTATGGTCCTGGGAAGGATTCGCAGCGCCACTGACTGACTGGTTCCTGGGCGAGACAACGGTGGTCGCAATTGGGGCATCCCTACTCTCCTGATTGTCCTCGTCACTCCAGTCCGACGAATCCACCATCAGGAGGGGCTCCAGAGTCCCTGCAGATACATTATCTCGGTCTTCGTCAAGGTCTGGGTACCACGGAACATCTTCTCGCTGTCCCATGACCATCAGTCCCGCGCGGAATAGACGCTCCGCTTGCTCCCTATGTGAGCCTGCGATACTGAGTCGTTGATCTTGGAGACGTCTTATAATTTCCTCTGTCGGCAGGCGCTTCATATTTCGTAGCGTCGCCCGTAAGTCGCGAGATCCGTTTAGGATTTCCCCCATCTTTTGCTGGTATTCCGCCTGACGATTGTCCCGCATGTTGCTCGTGTATCGCTCACGGCTATTGTCGCAACGCTGGCTCCCTCAGGGGAGGTTTTTGTCGCAACTCCTCTGTTTTAGAGGCACTGACACGTCTCAACCTATGGGTTGAGTCTCCGCTACGGGAGTGGCGCTACCTACTACTCTACTTCTTCCTTCTAACTCTCCGTACACTACCGCAATTTCCCCCGATAGGAGGTCGTTTCTGGGAAAATACGTCCCACAGCTCACTATTTTAGTGATTGGCGCTATTGGCAACGTTGTTTTCCAACAGTCGCTACGCTCGCTCAGTTAGCCCTCACAGGACACTACAATACCACTAAAGTCCACGCCAAGATCAAGGAGAGTAAACCACTCGTCACTACCTACGTGACAGCCCCACGTTGGGCGCCATTTGTGATGTTGCACTTTTCACAGGGGGGATTCACCCGAGCAACAGCCACTATACTCTGGGATACGCTACGAATTAATATTCGGACTCTTCCGATCTCGATAAGAAGGGGGGGACAGGTAGGTATTTAGGGACGGCCTGGCGTGGCACTTCGAGGAAAATAAATAATAACACGTCAATATTCAAATATTAGTAACATAACTTTGGTATATTATACGCTCCGTTGACCAGATCCCCAAAATGGCGGATCGGTTACAATTCTCAACGATCACGCGGCGACGGCGTCGCTCAAAATGGCGGTGAATTCCTCCTGGCTCGGCTCAGCTATCCTCCGCAAATGGCGGAAGCCAGTGGCGCAATACTAAACTGAAATAACCCGAAAGGTTGACGCGGATCCGCCTCTCACCATGCGACGACTGCTCCTCGTCCAGTTCCTGTAAAGAAAAGCTAGAACAATGGGGAGAGGAAGGGACTCAGTCAGACTGTTAACCAGTCAGCAATGGCGCGATCGATCGAACTACAGTTGCGACTCTCCGACACAGCTACTCCGGTGATATTTCACCGTGGCGCAACCTTATATCCCAGGCTCCGTTCGACTAGGTAGGCGCGATGCTCGTTCTCGACACTGATGGCTCCGTAGTCCATCAACCGCTCGGTTTCCGTAACACCATCACCACAAACCCCGGTTTCGTGCGTTAATTCGACGAAGTCTAACGGACGCGACCAGTTCCGCACTAACTGGCTTCTAGGCACGACAACATTCGCGTGAAAGGCTGGGTTGACGGAGAAAGAGAGTCCTCGAAGCACACCCGCGACGCGCGACGACCAACACCTCATACAGTAACCCGCACGTGGTTGGAAATTGGCGCAACGCACTATGTTCGAACCGCGGGAGTCTAATTCACGGAAAGGCGTAACACTGATAGAGTGGTGTTCCCAGGAGGTGAACCACCGAATCCCATTTAATCTTCGCGGAGACTAACGTCTATGTCTCACGGTCCATATCGCACTATGGCGGCGGCACGACACCAATGTAATTCACCCACTTAGCTGGACGTGAGTCTCAGCGGCGCAACACTTAGATGAGTCGTACCTCGAACGGACGACCCATCGGCGAATAACCACGGCGCAACCCAGCACCAGAATCGAGGGAGAAGGATAAGAATTACTCACTCTACTGAATTCTTCCAATGGCTTCCTTTACCTCGCCACGTGTCTATTTTTCGGCCTGGTGCGGTTGCGTCTGCTAGCGTCAAGGGTCTGGAACGGAATGGACGAGGAGGAAGCCGCTCCTCTGCGGGAGGCGAAGGCGTCCCGGAAGACTCGTCCAACCGCGCCCTCTATACAGGCGAGGCCACCCATGGTGTCCAACCAGGGGGGCCTACGCTGGCGCGAATTACAAATTATTGCACACGTGGCATGGTAGTTGCGGCGTGCGCGCGCGCCACCACGTGTCGCGTCGACGAACCCGTGAGCGAGCGCGTAGTCGCGCCTGTACCATGCTAGAGGTGTATATTCCACCTCATGGCGGCCGTACTGGTGGTCTTTGTTCCCACTGCGCTTGTTTCCCCTTCCTTCCGCGCCTAGTCCGCGCGTTATCTCGATTGCCGGAGTCGCGCGCGCTACTCCCTCTTCTCTCGGTCTCAGTACGCGTGCTATATCGTCGCGAGGCCTGTGGGCATCCCCTCTCGCGTCGATGCGCGGCTGGTGTGCGCGCGCGTCATTCTTGTTCGGCGCTCCGTACCCTGCGCATGTCGGTATTCCTCCAGGAGTCGCCGCTACGACCCCTGGTGGATCTCCTTGACAGAGCCATCATGGCCGTCGGTGTCGAGGAGAGCGGCGCGAGTGGCGACACGTGGCAACAGTGCGCGGCGCGTATATCGTAACTCACACCTGGGGAGCCACCGCTGTGACAGGTCCTCGACAAGTGAGGTTACTCCCGCCGTCGACACGTGCACGTGTATTTTCTTTCAGTGCGTTGGGCTGCATCGGAGGCGAGTTCTCATCCTCGACCTCGTCTGCGTCCGACGGCACGTCGCAAGCTTTATCACAGGCCTAGCAGATGCAAAGAAAGTTTGCAGCTTATGTTGCAGAGAAACTGTTAAGCGAATGCAGCCTCCAGCGGAAGTATATATCAGCTTGAAGGCTGCATTAAGGAACGTGCAATAAAGTGATGGCGGGAGAGAGAGCAGCTCGTTCTCTCTCTCTCTCTCTCTCTCTCTCTCTCTCTCTCTCTCTCTCTCTCTCTCTCTCTCTCTCTCTCTCTCTCTCTCTCTCTCTCTCTCTCTCTTTCCTTCTTTCTGTTTCTAAAGGACTTTCCACACTCAGGCGATGCGACTGCGATTTGCATAGTGAGAGTAATTCTATATATACGTGATCGCATATATATGTATATATATATATATATATATATATATATATATATATATATATATATATACACACATACATACATATAGTGTAACGTGGGATTTTCGTATGCGTATCACTGACCAGAGCAAAGTCACAATGCCCGCGCCTCGTTGTATTCTAACCGATATGCTCGGACGCCAGGCTCTCGCCGACGAGCGCCAGAGTCTCGCGACTCTTCGTTCAGCAAATCCAACGAAACGTGGGTCTGCTCGGCCGGCTGAGCCCCGCAAAGCGGTGCAGGAGAGAGGGCGGTTTGAGGATCGAGTAATTTCCTCACGTTAGATATAACCTGATTTTATTCAAACAATTTCACTTCACACCTTTTTACAATTCACCCAAGAATCGCAACTTTGAATTCAAAACAATTAATACTGAATAACGACGAACGTTCAGATAATCGATAGACAGCCTCATAATCTGCTACGCACTTTACAACTAACAAAGAAACATAAGATAGTCGTAATTTAAACTAACCGATAACCACCGAGTAATCCCGCGCTTCATAACGCAAAAGATAGCCCGAATTTATGCTAGACAGAGATAGCCACAAGAGAAGTCTCTCTTGAAGAAGATCAGCCACTCATAAGATAGCCTGACCGTTCGAACAAAGAAGGTAAAAGTCCGAAAACCCCAAAACGTGGAGCTACGCGCCCGCGAGAATTCTTTAACGGGAGAGAATCAGAATACGATGCACCAACCTTAAAAACCTTTGTGAAGAATGATTCTGCGAAGATAACCATGTTGAAAGAGTTTACTGCGAGGAACTTGCTAGACACGACCGCTCGGGATCGGCCAGGGCCGGAGAGTGTTTTTTTTTATTATAACGTTTATTTTTCATATTATTACAGTGAAATACTAATACATATGTAAACGAAAAAAGAAGTACAGATATGTTTACATTAAGTTGTGTACAGAATGGTCCATGCAGGGACGCTCGTCTGTTAACAATATATGTTACCTGGCAGTTTTATTCACTGATTTTAATTATTCAGTTTCCAGTTTAGATTCTAAGAGGATAATAGTAGGAAAAAAATTTATTTTGTTGAAATTCAGAGAAAAAACCTATTGACTTTGGCAAGTAAGCATTAAATAAAGTGGGGAGTATTTACAATATTTACAGGTTGAATTACCGCTGTAATTCTTACGGTGATAGAGTGGATGAGGACAGTAAATATATGTCGTGTTATCTTTGTAGGTTGCGATGCGATGATCGTTGCTGATTTGTGCGTGGCGACACTTCTTTGAATTTGGTGCGCTTTCTCACTTCTTCAGTTGCCACGGAGTTTTTGGGCCACCAATATTTTGTTTTAGTGCGGTGGTTGTCGAATGTATCACGTCGAGGTATGGTTGTAGAATACAGTAATTTTCTGTTTTTAATTGTATAGGGGATGGATTTATCGGTGTGTGATCTTCCCCAGTGATAGATGGTTGGGATGTTGTCGCTGTTCTGTAGTAGATCTTTTTTATCGAGGAAAAGGAAAGTTTCTGGGGGTAAGTAACCCGTTGTCTTGGCCTTGATCAGATAATCTTCGTTGGGAGCAGCGTGTTTGTTAATAGAAGGGTTCTTACTATGTTTTGTGTTTACGAAACAATTTCTGCAAATTTTTAGTATGTAGTTGTCAATGCGTGGCAGCTTTGCAGTGTTGTGGATGGTTTGATTGCTGATGAATTTAGATTCAAGAGAGCGCTATTTGCGAGATTATTCAGATTCAGGAGAGCGCCATTTGCGGAGGCATGCTCTCATGCATTTTCTCTCGAAGAGACGTATACGCTCCATTGTTGCTGCATTTATATTGTACCAAATTGGTACTCCATATATGATTATCGGGCGGATGAGTAAGCAGTAGCATATTAATTTGGCTTTTGCATCTAGATGTTTACTGTGGAATAGTCTTGAATGAGCGTTAAATGCCTTTGTGGCTTTGTTTAGTTGTATATTGATATGTACATTCAACCTTAGTAGGTGATCCAGACGGATGCCAAGGTATTTGACCGATGGCTTGTGAGGTATAAATGTGTTTGATTGGTCGTTGTTGGAGAATCTGATTTGAAATTCCTTCCAATTCTGTTCCTTCTTTTCTGATAGTTTAACTGTTGGTCTACGAAACAGTATGGTCTCACATTTTTTTGGATTAACCTTGAACTTCCAGTCGGTGTAGTAGTTGTTGATTTGATTGCATAGTTTCTCGAGTTTAAGTTGTATGTCCGCGGGGTATTTTCCTCCGATGTATGCGATATAGTCGTCCGCAAAGGCTATTGCGTACGTGTCGCTGCCGTTGTTCTGATCAAAGAAATTTAGGAGTTCGTGCGTGTAAATGTTAAACCAAATTGGGGCGTTGAGTGTACCCTGTTGTAAGCCATCTACTATGTTGAATGATCGTGAGAATGTATTATTGCCCGACACAACTATGAAGTTTCTGTCCTTGGTCATGCTCCACATGAGATAGATGACGTGTAGTGGGAAATTCAGTGTATGAAGCTTGTACAGTAAGGCCTTAATCCATACGGAATCAAAGGCCTTTTGCAGGTCGATCAGACAGGCCCCGACAATTTGACTCTGGTTGAAATAGGAACATATGTCTGAGGTAAGCTTGTGTATTGCGTTGACTGTCGAGTGGTTATATCTGAATCCGTATTGGAAGTCAGGTATGATGTTGTTTTTTTCCACGAATTGAGTGGTCGTCGTATTTAAAAGTGCCTCAAAAACTTTACTGATGTTCGGTAGTAGACTGATGGGTCTGTAGCTATCCGAATCATTAGGATCTTTTTCTTTTTTAGCTATAGGTAGTATTTTTCCTCTCTTCCATCTGGTTGGGAAGTAACTGTTATTTATTATGTTATTGAAGAGTATTGTATAATATCTAATGCAGCAGATTGGTAATTTTTTTAGGATGATGTTTGGTATTGAGTCTATTCCTGCTGATGTTTTGTCTTTTAGTGATTTGAGTATTCGCAGTGTGTCTGACATGGTGTAGAATGTATTGTTATTGTGATCGTTGTGGTTTGGTGCCTCGGATGAATTGATATCGCTGAACGTGGTGAATGTTATGTTCCTGGCTTTCTTCAAGATGATCTCGTTCGATAAGGATTCGTAGAAACTCACTATTTTTTCGGTGTCGTTCGTTGTTTGTGTTTGCAGTTTTGGCTTCATTAACTCGTTCGAAGTGGGCACCGATTACATCGAGGGCGACGACTGTGTCTTTTACTACGTAGTGAACCGAATGATTTTCGAGTGAGTCGATGTTCAGTAGGAGTCTTTCAATGGTATGCATGTCATTTTTGTTGATTTAATGTCTTGAATTGGTGTGTAACTCTTTGGGCGGTATATGCTGTTAATGCTGGGAAAGAATGTAGCGTTATCTTTATAATTTATTTCTTTTTTTTTATTTGCCCCGTATTGGTTGCAGGCTATTGCGAATTCTTTTTTAATTTCGTATTTCAACTCGTTTATTTGTTTTTGTAAGTTAGAGATGTGGTTATTACTGTTTGGTATCACTTGAGTGCTTTTCTTCTTAGCTCTGTTAAGTTTAGTCAATAGCTTAGATTTTTTGTTGTGTAAGCGTTCTATTTTAGGATTGACGTACTTTATTATGCTATTTGAAGGTTTTATTGCTGGTACAGTATTCTCAATGGCGTCTTGTACAATTTTTTCCAGCTCTAGGGCATAATGGTCGATTTCGCTGTCTGATAGATTCCTGTGAGCTGGAATGGACATTTTAAGCGTTATTGGTAAGATATTCTGGTAGCTTTAAAGTGTTGATTTTTTTGTAATTTTTTTTTAATTGATTGGAGTTAGTCAGTTCTATCATGATGTCAATGTTTTTAAGTTCGATGCTTATTAAGATCCCTCGGTGATCACTGTCGTAGTCGACTGTTTGTAATTTGTTGTTGCTTGTAGATGCAATGTTGAGTCAATGCAGATGTCGAGATAAGATTCAGCGGCTGGGTACGTTGGGAATATTGCTGTGTAAATTTTGAAGTTAAGTTCCATGGAACGATCCAAGCTCCAATTTTTTAGGTAACCACCTCTAGAGTTAGTGGTATTGTCGCCCCAGTCGGTATGTCAGGCATTGAGGTCGCATTTGTTGCTAGTTTTATGATTATAAAGCTAAATTTTGAAGTTAAGTTCCATGGAACGATCCAAGCTCCAATTTTTTAGGTAACCACCTCTAGAGTTAGTGGTATGGTCGCCCCAGTCGGTATGTCAGGCATTGAGGTCGCCTGCAATTATATATAAGTCATTAGATTTAAGTTCTAGCTTAGTAAAAAGGGTTTCGAGTTCGTTAATTATAGTAATTCTGTTGTGGCCAGGAGCGTAAATGCTGCAAATGAAAAGGTTGTAGTTGTTGGTGGTTTTGATCCGTATGACGCATGCTTCTATTGTCTAGGAAGTATCCTGTGATGTGACTTGATCAGTTATGTTAGTGTACTGTATGCCATTTTTGATTAAAATAGCCGCCCCGCCACCTTGAATGGAATTGGGACGATTTCTTCTTATAAGTTGGTATTTTTTGAAGCACATTTTGTGAGGAGGGTTGAGTTTGGTTTTGTTTATTATTACAATATCCGGGTCCGTCTGCTGAATTATTAACAATAAACTGTATCTTTTTGCATTGGAGGCGATTGAATTAACATTGACTTGGATTATTTTTAGTTTATTAGTTTTTACTTCCATGATTAGTCGTAGAGGTTAAAGAGCTGGTCGATGCGTTGTGAGTTGGTGTCAACTTGTTGTTAGAATTTAAAATGGTGTTGATAATATCGTTTTTAAAATTATCCAGAATATGGTGGAGGTGTTCTGCTGTTAAACTGTCTGTACATGTGGATGTGGAATGCCCTACAGTTGGAGGGTTGTTGCTTGGCATTTTCAGTGATCGAGCAGCTTTGGTGTCGGTAGTTTGTTCGAACCTTGTAGTGAGCGACGAGTTAACTGGAGTTGTTTGTTAGTCTGATCGGCGAATTGTAGGTATGAGCATCCTCTGTAATTGGCAGGGTGATCTACTTTGTCACAGTTAACACAGTAGGGAGGTGTCGTGTCGTTCTTGCTTCTTAAACATTCGCCAGGTTTGTGTGTTTCTTTACATTTCACGCATCGAAACCCCATCCTGCAGTTTGCGCTGGAGTGGCCTACCCTTTGACAATTGTGGCATTGGAAAATATGAACCTTTTTGAGGTTTTCCCAGCGTACTCGTTGGTTCAATATCCCTGTGATTTTTCGTATGTTGGCTATTTTACTGTCTAACGATAGATGTATTAGAAATAAAACTCTATTTGTGTTTGGCGCTGCCGTTTTAAGTGTATTTACATGTTTTATAGAGACGTCGATTATATTTAGTTGGAGTAGAGCATCTTTAACTTCATCTGCTGTGTATTCCGTACTGATACCTTTTAGAACTAGTATTTTATTTTTATTCTCTTTTGGTGTGAATGAGAAGAAACTGATTTTTTGGGCTTCTAGTGTTGATCTAGCTTTATTGTAGTCTTCCATGTTATCTGTGTATATAACTTGATTACCGGGGTTTATTTCTGAAACACTTAGTGTTGGTTTTGTGGCCGTATCTTTTGATAGTATTTGTATAATCTGTTGGTGGAGCTCACTTTACAGTAAATCGGCCGTTTTGATTTTGCTGTTTGGTTGTTAGATGTCTGGTTCGAGTCCTTGAGCGTACCGCTTTGCTTCTCGGCAGCGTCATCGTCGTTTATAGCGTCTGCTAGCATGCTGTACTCATGAAACTTGACATACAGAGGATTTTGGGGTCGCTGATAACGAATCTGACATCCGATTTTTTCTTAATCAAGATGGCGGATATAAGATGGCAACCACTAATTTCTTGTATTTTTACTCGTACGCTCATGAAACTTGGTCTGCAGGGATTTTTGGTGTCACCAATCCGTGATGCGACTTTTAAAATTCAATATTCATGATGGCTGATTTAATATATTGGATCCACTATGTGGAATTCTTCAATTCTGACAGCAGATTTGGATTCAGCGACTATCAAAACCATGGTATACTGAATCTGAGAGTAAAATATTAAAAAGTAGAGTCATAAATGAATTTCTCCCGGAAAAAGACGATTTTTCATAATTTGTTTATATATAAAACTCGAACAATTTTCATTTTTGCAGCTTCGCAGACTTAATTAATTTGGGCTTCGAAGGGCACTTTTTTTTTATAGAAATGCAATATAAACACATACATTAAATACATATAAACAGGTTATGAATGTGGGAATTTAAAAAAGTTGCCTATAACTCATGCATAATAATTACAATATTATTAATATTTAAACAAAATTTTTTAATAAATTAAGGTATATCCGTCCCCTTAAGTTATCTATAAAAATAAAATTCAATATTTTTTATTTTTTAATGATTTAAGATAGTTTATTACAAAATTCAGGTTTATGATAATTCATTTCTATTTCTTATGTTCACAAACAAATTTCTAAGTACACGTATATTTTCAATAAATAGCTTTTCTTAAATTTGTTTATAATATCATTACGTAATTGTTTTATTAAGTTTCAATTATTATTATGTCAATATTTTTGAAACTTTTAAGTGTCGAATTATCTTTAATTAAAAATGCAAATCCTACATAATGCGTTTATGAAATGTACATATTTAAAATGTGTATATGATATATCACTACCATCAAAATGCAACCGAGCGAGCGTCAGCGAACGAGGCATTTGTTGCTAGTTTTACAATTATAAAGCTTTCTCTAGCAGAAAGCAAAAGCTATCTTCATTAACTTTTTGGTTGCCGAAGTCCGGATCAAACTTTCAAATATCCACATTCCGAGATTTGCATTTCAGGTGGGTCAGTCAAAGCATATATATATATATATATATATATATATATATATATATATATATTGTAACGGGGTGGGACCTTAAGTGAGCGACGAAAAACACAAAAGGAGCGCCGGGACCGAGTATCGATCTGGCGTCCCCGAGATCTCTAAGCAAGCATGCTATCCTTATAGCCAATGCTGCCTGTGTCGTCGCTCGCTCAACCTGCGTCGAATACCGCGTGGGTACGGGTAGCAACCCGTTATAATATATATATATATATATATATATATATATATATATATATATATATATATATATATATATATATATATATATATATATATACTTATGCATACTTATAACAATGATAAAACGAATAAACTAATTGCAATTATTGAAGTGTCAGCAGATATATACAAACACATCAAAGCAAATGAAAGCAAAGTTTCCGTCGGTTTTCAAAGATGTAGAGTATATGATTTAATAAACATGAATCCATGCGACAAATGTGGACTTTATAGACATAGTGGTAACAAATATGTTAATAATAAGAAATGTACAAGGTGTGCAGGATTACACTCTGTACGTAACTGTATTGTCAAGAACAGTATTAAATGCACTAAATGTTCATATAGCAATGAACTTATAATACTAAATTTGATGTTAATCAAATAGCGACTGATAGTGCTACATATGAAATATCATAAAAGAAAATCAAGAGGCTGATAGATATGACCGATTATCCTTTACAACTTGTTATATTAAGATATCTGGGTAAAGTAGATTACTTTCGAATTCAAACAATGAGTCCAGTGGCATCGAACTCGCATATTGTGCCAAATACCTTGTCTCAGTATAACAACAAGAGAGGCAGCAATGAATCTAGACACAGACTTTGTAGAAATGGTATAAGGGGAATGCGAAATACTATCCTTTGTGTGAATATTATAAGTTTGAATGCGATCTTTGAAAACCTTGAAGTATTTATTGAAAATCTTATTATAAAACCGATTGTAATAATATGTACGGAAATGGTGTGGTATTGTACGTTCAGAACAATATCCATGAGAACCCCAAATTCGAATTGGTTCACAGATTGAGAGTGATAAGCTCTGAATTGAACTTGTTATCTGGAGAATCTTTCAGCGTTTCCACAGTGCACTGAATACGATTCCACCTTATGATGGAAATTCAGAGATACTCGTGTTGTTTTGTCGCGCCGTACGCGACGTAATCCACGATTTCGGGCCGTCAGCCGAGCGCTGGGTACTTAACTCTTTGGTGTCGAAATTTCGAGGACAAGCGGCCGATGGCTATACTACGCGGTTGACGCAATATGAGACCGTCAAGCGGCTGCTAGCCGATCTAACCAGGCAGAACAGCAGCGTGGGCGGCGCAAATAAAGTCGATACGGCGGTGAAAGTGCAGGCGACTACGGACTACGTGTTTAAACACTACACAATAGATTGTTGAACATCTACCACCCAAGCCGCGAGATACGCCATTGGGAAAGGGTCAAGTATAAGAATAACGCCGACAAGGAGGCACTCGAACAATTCTTGTTTAGTCTCAATGGGGAATTGCAACATCAAG
The DNA here is from genome assembly GCA_020010945.3 of Muscidifurax raptorellus. Taxonomy (NCBI): domain Eukaryota; kingdom Metazoa; phylum Arthropoda; class Insecta; order Hymenoptera; family Pteromalidae; genus Muscidifurax; species Muscidifurax raptorellus. Next base: position 44,296 of record JAHUUD020000102.1, read on the forward strand.
TACGTTCCAAGAACCCGGGTTGCTTGCGAAAAGCCATTACAGAGGCAGTCGCGTTCGAACATCGCACCAGCGCACGCCGCGCATACGGCTCGCAACCAGACGCTCCACTATGGGTCAAATGGCAGTTTCGGCAACGGAAATCTAATAACTCAAGAACAAAAAGAGATAGCGACTTTGATCGAATCCACGTTGGTCGGAATTAAAAATATTTTCTGGGTCATATTGAGAAATTAATCCATTAACGGCTTCTCTAAAGGTTTCAAATTGTGCAATATATTGTTCATGTATTCAACAGCTGAATAAGTAACAAATTTAGTTATTTTGCGTGAAACAATGTTATGTTTCCTTTTAAATTCTTTTACCCACCAATGAGATGCCTTAAACCACGACATCTTCAAGTCAATTTTTTTTTGCAGAGCCCATCTCTTCAAATCTATATCATGAACAGCTATTTTAAAAGCCATAGCTTCTTTGAATTTATAAAGAGTGTACTTCGAAACTTGGTGTAATTTTTCGTTTCTGTCTCCTCCTGCTTCAACTTGAACTTTCCACCGACGTAACTGTTTATCCGAAGTCACTTTTCTAAAATTTCTTTTTACACTTTCAATTGATAATGGCTTTGTTTTTCCGCTCTGCCAAAATTCTACCGCTCGATTCTTGTAGTCAAAATTTACTGGCTCATCTTTATATAAACAAGCAGGGACCCCTTTGTAATCTCCGTCTTTATCACTCTCATCAATACTATGAGCAAGTATATCATCACTATCATCACGATCAAAATGTAGTCGAATTTCCTGCTCTAATCGAACAGAATTATCAATACTATTTCGTATTATATCTACTATGTAATCATGCAGAATTTGTTCTTCCTCCTTTACATGTGAAAGGTCAATTTTTAATTTTTTTGGATTAAAAGTTAGTGACAATAACGTCACTACAATTAATGGATCAACAATCATGGTAAAGAATATGAAAAAATGATTAAAATTACTAACACTTCAATAATATTACGCGATATGAGTATCCCATATTCAGAATGCATAAGGAATGCTAAATTCCTGTATCAAATTAGTATTTTATATAAGCTTACATAAAAATTTATTAAATGATTTATTCAAAAATAACAAGGGACTAAAAAGAGACGCCTAACTTACTTTGACCCAGGCTTATTGCTAGTTCCAGGTGTAGACTTTGATTTTATCCCTTTTGTAATTATTATGTAACATTTGATAGAATAACGTTACAATCTTCATTTACATATTCATTTTCATAAATGGACCTGTGCCATCTTTTACAGTTACAAATTACTGTAACTGTAAAAGATTGCACAGGCCCATTGCCCATGCAATTGCAAAGTTACATTTATAGTAAAAATAAGTTATCCTATTTAAAAAAAAATGAAAGGACACCTTGTGATGACCTTTAAATTTGATCCAAAGTGCCGAGCACCACTAAATAACTACTTCTAAACTCGACAAGCTTGATAGAGAATATTTTTTTAATACGATCGAAACCAGAGAATGGCGTGAATATATTCAAATTGGACAACATATATAGTAATATTTGGAAGGGTGGTTTCTACTAATTACGTGAATTTTAGAGTAAAAGCAAAAACACGTATCGAGTACTTTTTCAGCCTCTTTCAGATTGTGTAATCAAAAAAATTACTAATTGTCTCCTTGTATTTAAGATTGATGCATCCATATTACCAAAAGTACCTATTTTTATCATTTCGAGGGTGGTTCACCCCTTTCATTTGAGCTTTGGCACAAATAAAAAAATATGTGTTCAACATTTTTCGCTACTCTATCTATTAGCAAAGTTTCATCAAAATCGGCGACGGATACCAACCTGCCCTCGCTTGTCAGTAATTGTAGCATTTTATTCATATATATCAAAATATATAATTAAGGAGGCTTGGGCGTTTAAAAAAAAACGACAGATTGCACTGACACTTGGCGATTATGTAAATAAAGTATGCCAGATTTGTTTGGAAAAAAGAAATACCACGATTGACGACCTCATTTTCGAAATAATCGCTACCGACAAGTTGACACTTTAACACGTAGTCTTATGGGAATAGAATGAAAATCAAAGGGTGAAAAAATATATACTAATACTTTTGATTACGAGGAATCTATTAGTTGTAAAAAACATAGGGTTGACGACTTCAATCAAGAGAAAACTGCAAAAAAGTACAAAAAGTGAGGTTATCTACTGCCAATGCACATACTTTTCGCTATTTTCTGACAACTTTCTTGTAACTTTGTAGTATTTTCTTACTTTCCTACTTGGATACGACTTTAATATGTACAATTATTTAAAAAATTAGCAGTATTGAATATTCGTAAAATACGTGTCCTCGCGGGGCCCCTCACTTGATACGGTACTGAACGCCCAAGCCTCCTTAAAGTGTAGTGAAAAAGTGCAGTGAAAAAAGTGTAGTTAAAAAAGTGTAATGAAAAAAGTGTGGTGAAAAATATGTAGTAAAAAAGCAGAGCCGTGAAATTTGTGTAAAATTATAAAATAAAATAAATGTTAAATATTAGCGTGAGTTTATTATGTAATTTATAATGGCTTCGAATAAGGATGCAAAGGGAAGATTTGCATCTACTCATCCGGATGCCAAATACTCGTTTGGCAGGACAAGGAAACAACCAAGATTTTTAGGAAGTTCACCTGAGGATGAACCACAACAAAAATCATTTGCTTCTACCTCCTCAAGAAAACTAACTAAAACTTCAACAGTAGAAAGCACCTATGAGATTAGGAAAAGATTTATTGATATCAATATTCTGTTCTCTGAGCTACAAAAGATTTTGTGTAGTAAACGATGCCACAGTGAAGTGCAACTGAAGGAATCAGGAGTCAACGGCTTAGGATTCAAGATTGATGTGCAATCAATGTGGTGACTTAGTGTCAATCAATTCTTGTAAGAAGATTGGATTTCTTAATCAGACCTACGGAACAATAGAAGAGCAGTAATTACAGCACGTGCTCTTCGTCATGGACACGCTGGCCTCACCACCTTCTGTAGTATTATGAATACATTGAAGCCTGTGGCACAATCGGCATTTGATTCAACAAACCAACTATTGAGCGAAGCTTGTGAGACTGTAGCAAAGCAGTCTGTGAATGCAACGGTGCTTGAAAAAAAAGAAGAAACACTAGAAAGTGCACCTAGACTCGATATCTCTGTCGATGGCTCATGGAGGAAAAAGGGGTTTTTCCTCATTACAAGGCTTTACCAGCATTATTAAAAATAAATCTGGCAAAGTTTTAGATGTGTCAATCAAGAATAGTTTTTGTACACCTTGTGCAGCGTGGGAAAATTTCCAGCTTACTACAAAATATGATGAGTGGTTCAAGGAACATCAACCACACTGCACTGCCAACAACGAAGGTAGTGCAGGTAAAATGGAAGTTGATGGTATTTGCGAAATTTTTCAAAGATCTGAAGAGGAGTACTGTGTCAAATACCAAAATAACGTTGGAGATGGAGATTCGGAGGTCTTCAAGGCAGTGAGTGAGGCCAAACCATATGGTGATGCACTTCTAGTACAAAAGAGGATGGGTATTCGACTGCGTAATTTGAAAAAATCACTTGCTGGTAAGAAGCTAAGTGATAACAAAACTATCGGAGGCAGAGGAAGATTAACAGCGAAGACCATAGATAAGTTATCAGGCTACTATGGTAAAGCAATACGAAGTCACTCAAATTCCATTGATGACATTTACAATGCAATTCGGGCGACATATTATCACACGCAGGCGACTAATGCTGATCCGCAACACCACTTGTATTCACCTGGAGCTGACAGCAAGTGTGCATGGAGAAAATTTGAAGCGACAGAAGATCAGGACTTTTATAATCACCGGAGCAGCCTGTCACCTGCTGTAATGGATGAACTACATCCAATTTATGAAAATTTGTCAAGAATGTATCTACTTGAAATATGTCTTGGAGGATACAACCAAAATTTAAATGAAACTATCAACAGCACTGTATGGAAATAAGTCCCCAAGCCATCATTTAATGGTCTCACAGTGTTCAAAATAGGAGTGTATACAGGTGTTGTCTCTTTCAACGATAGATTTGTGAAGTGCTGGCTTCCTGAAGATTATGAAAGAGTTTGAAGTAGAACCTGGACACGCTCTTGCTAATTAGGCCAACACCGCCGATTCCAGAAGACTCTTTGACACTGAGAGGCAAACTCTTTTGAGTAGCAAGGAAGCCAGAGCTATCAGAAGAGCTTTGCCACAAAAAGATAATAACTATGCTGCTGGTGCACACAAGGCTGCGTGCACATCATGTTTTATTCTTCATCAAAATTGAAAAAAGAAGTATAATATATATTTTCATTACTTAACTAATTATTAATCAAAAATATTGATTCATTTAATTTTTCCTGCTTTATAATTATGCGAAAAAAAATAAGTATACTTCTTTGTATTTTTTTTCACAATCTCTATTCTTCACTGTTTTAAATCAATTGTTGCCTCCAGTCGCGCAATTTTTCAAACTACAAAATCCCCGTCGATCTCAGTCACACTCACACCGTGACCCGCATGTCACCGCGCCGAGGTTTGAACGAAAGAATGCCGACGTACGCCCTGAGCATATATCCGGTCATCTCTAGGTCCTTTTCAACTGATTCGACGCCGAAACCGCTCGTGCCCGCCGGTATAAGCTCCTAGCCACGACGTATTCGTCAACACGCCGCCGGACGGCCTATCCGACGGGAACAGCTGCCTCGCCCTTCCGATCGTCTACCTGTGCCGACAATCGTAGCGTCCGTTGCAGACTGCCATCAAGAAACTATGGTTTCTCGCCCTGACGATAGCGATTCTCTCCCGACGTACGCATGTCCCCAGGCGTGCCCGCTGTTGCCGCGCCGGTGACCTCGCCTAAACTTCGACGCAATCACTCACACACTTCACACGACATCTATCTTAACTGGACCGCTGTCCCTAATATCACACTTAAATTACATCGAGTCTTAATCTAATCTAATTACCAAGTCTTATTCTAATATAAAATAACGCGAGTATGAGAACTAGCGAGCTAGTTGTAATTTCGCGTGGTCGAGTTCACTTAACTAAATCGAGAGCTGTTAGTCAACGTGCGTCTTGGTCGTACCGAATAATATTCGTAATGTTATTTATGTTATATCCGAAAGCGAGTTGTGACCATGTATCTGTCGTGTAGATCAAGGTTGTGTTGTATATGAGAGCGAGGACAATAGCCTGTTAGTGTAAGTCTTATATTTGTCATTATCATGAAAACGAGAGTGATAGATTGAAGGTCACTACACAGAGTTATGAATTCCAGCGTAAAAATGATAATCTGTGTGCAAAAGTCTAGTCGAGTATAAAGTCACAATGTGAGAACGGTAGCGTCGGTGTAACAACGATTAATTGGGGTATAACGATAGCTTTAACAATAGCTGGTCGGTAGAGATAGTCGTCAAAAGTATTCGTCAGTCTGTTTCGGTAAATTACGGTATGCGGTAATTCGGTAGAGGCTTTATGTTTCTTTCTCACGTCGAACGACTCTTTGCGGTTAAATCGACGAAGCATGTAAATGCGGCACTCATGCTCCGCCGCACTCCACCGCCATATTGGCCACATGTCCAAAAACTTCGTTTTTCAAAGAATTTTGAAAAACGAACGTAATGCTCAGAAATAATCTCACGATTATATGGATATAGTTGTCTCACTCGCACTCGCAGTCGAAAATTCTCTGCCTAAACGAACGACACTGTATAGCCGCGCTCGCAGCTCGCGGCGCGTCGATGTAAATAAGCGCTAACCTCGGTGTTCGCTGAACCGCTCGGCTGGTGACCGTTTCGAACTTTCCGACGGCTGTTGACTGCTGCTACAAATTATTATTTTAAAATTATTAGATAACTTCTCAACTGATTAACAATTGCAGCGGTCTATCAGTCTCTCGACTAACCCCAGTGGTGCAACTGTAATAGGCACGCAATAGTTGCCGATACGCGTGTTATCTTTATACTTCTAAACTTCTATACTTCTAAATCTTTATACTTGATTTTATAAAATCTCTTTGACTTTCCCTATTGACACAAGTTGAGTGCCATTTATGATGGCAGTTTTGCTGCTTTAACTGCAATCATAGCCAGGACAGAAGAGCCCTGCTCGTGTAACTCACACGGGCCCATGGAGGCGGCAGGGTCCAGGATTATTTGTAAAAAGATATCGAATTATATAAAATTATTTATATTCTCAAATAAGATACAGCATTGTGCAAGCACCACACACTCGCACAGGCGAGGAAGAGAGATGAGAGAGCGATGTCCAGTGAACGCGAGAGGAAGTAGGACTGCTACTTACAGTCAATTGCTGTGTATTTAGCACCAAGCACCAATGAGTCTATCTCGAACCGGGATCCGCAGCGTGCGCAGTAGCGCGCTTCGGTGCCGCGCTCTCATTGGCGCTCCGCGTTCGCGCTCTGTTTGAAAATGATGAGGGGCGGGGCTCTGCGAGAGCAGGATTTTGAATAAATCAAGTTCAAGTCCCGTGCTTGGAAATTTTTTTTTCTTATTTTTTTTTATAGTTAATTTGATGTCATGCTTAAACAACTATATAAAAGTTAAAAAAAATTTTCTTAACTATAATTAACTTGTAAATTATCTTTGAATAATACCTAGGATGATTGACAATGAACTATTTTATTATTATGTAACATGGTTACATTATTACGGTAATTTTCTAAATTCTTAAGGAGGTCTGAAACTCATAATTTACCGACTGAGTCAATAGCGCGGTTTCACTGCAGAAAAATACTTCTATCTGCATAAATATAATGAATCATGCAAAGCCAAGAGTTATTTGTCCTTCCTTTTAACCTTTATAAACATGTACCATTGCGTAAAGTTTCACATCAAAATATTTAGGCATGATTGAAAAATCTTTGGACAAAATTGAGTATAAAGAACTTGCAGATGCTATACATTTTGTTCAAACTTTTCTCTTGAACGATTAAATTTAATTACTTGAAACTTCACATAGACGTAGTTGACTGTCTAATGAAAGGCAAAGAACTCTTAGTTTAGCATAATTTTATAAAGTGAAAAGTAGTTTTACTATCATTTATAAATAGCTTTGCGTCGGTAGATGGCAATAACGTGCGTAAACTGCCGAGTATATCAGCTGTGCGAGCACGCATGCGCATAAATACCTAAAACTGTTTATGTCTTCTCCTTGATTTGCGAGCCAGTAGATGGTGCTAGGATTTCTGTATCAGACATCCAGATCCAACAGAGCGGATCGTGACTCGAGACGCTATCGGTAATCCGCTTTTTTGCGTCAGAGGGTGCACTCGTACGGCCTAACGATGCTGTGCTTCTCATTATGAACAACATTGTTGCACTGCTTCTACGTCCACCAAAATTTGAAGTTTTAAGCAAAAAAATTTAAGCTTTATTCAAAATATTTTAAACAAGTTTGAAGAGTGGGGATCAAAAATGGAAAAATTAGTATAGTACATAATATAAATAAATTTTTATTATGTATTTTTTGTATGTAATGTAATGTCCCATGTTGATACACTAATATCCGAACAACTAGATTGCATATGTAATGTACCAAACTATATTGTAAATATATACTTTTATATGTATGAACAGACCGTGTGCATACGCGCTTGTACGTTTAAATGTATATATCCACTAAATAATTGCGATATTACGATACACCGAACGCTTAAAATCAGAGCAAGCGCTTTGACCTGCGGAGTCAGCACTCCTCGCGCGCGTTCTACATAATGTAACTCGCAATATTCCTTCTGGTGGCAGATGTTGATTGGACGTTGCCTACCCCCAAAATTAAAACCAATTCACTACTTGCATCGACACCTAGGCCTCATTAGCTCCGGAACCGACCCACGCAGTGCCTTTTGTACAAGTAACTTGTCGTGTAGCTGTACCCGGGAATGAGTACGAGTGTTATATATCTGTGCGCATCGCCTATTGAGTGCGTAGAAACCACTCAAACTTTTCACAGAATATTGTAGAACTCCTTGTTTCTGGTTTGAGAGTCTGCAACGTCCAACAGGCGAAGCCTGGTATCGATGGCCCGTCGATACCAGACCGGCGTTAGTGGAAAACCATAGAGCAACTTAGTTTAACGTCTATAATTTGCCACGAGAGATTGTGTAGTATAAGCACCTACAATCAACATCTGCCAATCGAAGATAAAGTTTGATCATATCCGGGAGTGACAGATAAGAATTAAATGTAAGCGACAATATTATTTAATACCACAATTTATAACAAATTAGTATAATGGACAGTCAATAAGATAGAGAATCAAACAAACGAAATTGTAAAATAATTAACATCTTAATCGTCGACTGAGTTCTTGCGTTGTAAATCGAATCAATAAACGCGACTTGATTATATATTATTAATAAACAAACAACCCTAATCCTACCTTACGCACGTCATCAATAAGGACTTCAAGGTAAGAAAATGCGAACATACTACCATCCACCAAATAAATAGAGATAGCAGACAGATTATTGTACCGCTGATTGTAAGCACGGACATGATACTGTCCGCCAAGCCGCCAATCCAAAAACGTAAAATACGTGATTCTCCATGTACTAATTTTGGATTGGGGTTTAGATAAAATGGATGTAATAAAAATACGTAATAAAAATTTGTTAAAAAATTATGTAACGATTAAACACTTAGGTAGAGTCCTATTAAATTTAATGATTGTACATCTAGTGCCTATTAATAGAAATACTAGGCGTATGTATGTATTTTGTAATTTTACCACAAATTTTTATTACGTATTTTAATTATCTAAATTTTATCCAAACCCCTGTAACAACTTAGTGCATGGAGATTCACATATTTTAATTACGTAATAATTACATACAAAAAATACATAGTAAAAATACGTATTTTATTCAAACAGAGATACCTATTGTATAATGGTACCGACCAGTGAGGTACCCTATATTCCGGAAATAATAACAATTCCGTAATTATTACCATTTTTGTTATTCCAATATATGCAATTCGCTCGTACAGTTCGCGGTCGCGCGAGCATAGGGGCATCGATCGGAGCACATGAATATAGCCTACCTCGCTCTTGCCACTCGCGAGCACACAGGGAAAAAGCTGTCCCCACTCGTTCCATCTAGCAGTGTACAGGAATATAACCTGCCCCACTCTTCGCGCGCGATTATAAAGCCGGACCCACTTCTCGCATCTATGGCTTTCGGTGGCAGGGCGACAACTGTACAGAATGTCACTACATACACAAAGAGTGAACACGAAGATACCTACACTGAACGAATGAAATATTAAATAAACATTTTTATAAGTTATCTATTGGCATTTGTGTTATTTTTTTATTCTAGGTCTAGACAAGTATAATTACTTAGCCATTAACATATATAGGTATGTTCATAAGTATTTTTATTTCTATGATATGAAGATGATTTATAATATATGTAACTTACCTTATATGTTAATAATTAAGTAATTATACGTGTCTTCACTTAAAAATATAATAAAATATAAAAATAACTAACTAGCACTAAGAGATTACCTATAAAAATATTAATAAAATATTTCATTAATCAAATGGGAAAATTTGATGCATAATTTAATTTAAGGGGCAAATTTAGCACCACAATATAGCAAACGAAAAAACATATTATTTCTTAATTAATAAAAACAAAATTATAAAAAACCAAGAGTTGGTTGCCCTCCATTATGTAATTATCTATCATTTTCCAAAGCTTCATGTTATTATAACAATATGTCGCCGAGAAAACCTTGAAAAATACGTTTTTTAAATATTTTTCAAGCTTTCCTCGGCGACATATTGTTATAATAGTTTGAAACTTTGGAAAATGATAGGTAATTACATAATGGAAGGCGAAATTACACTGTGGAACGAAATTCGAATTTTTAATTGGCTTTCAGACCCTTATATAATAGTAATCATCATTTTGAAAATTCTCAATTTGATATTTTGTTCTGAATATTGTTATTATTATTATTATTGGGTTATTGGGTTATTAATTTGTTTATTTTATTGTATATATCATTTTATGTTGTATTAAAATTGTTCCATTGGTATTTTATGATATTTTGTATAATAACGTATATTTTTAAATATTTTAATAAAAATAATTTTAATTTTATCATAATTTTTATTACATTATTCTTAAACCCCGCGCCAATGATAGGTTGGTGTCGCCCGTACGCGTATAGCACGATTCACGAAATCATGGGGGTTCCAGCTATTTCCGGTAGAACCTCTTTGAATATCCTCGGCTGGATGTGATAAGAGGGCTATATTCCTGTGCACTGCTCGATGGAAGGAGGGCGGGGACGGCTTTTCCCTGTGCGCTCTCGCGCGGCAAGAGTGGGACAGGCTATATTCTTGTGTACTGCTCGATGAGAGGAGTGGGACCGGCTTTATCCCTGTGCGCTCGCGTGCGGCGCACGTTTCTAAAATAATGAATTTTTCGCAAGAAAGTTTATTATATCATAACAGAAAAAATATTAGTTTTATTACTATCTAAGCAAAGCCGAACAGCTGTTTTTTGACTAGCTCTGTGAAAGCGAGGCAGCGAGCTCGACAAATGCGCATACATTGTGCGCGTTGATCTGGCTACCGGCTACAGCTTCACGCTACATATTAATGCAGCCGCCTGTCATGTGGGTTTTGTCGTTTTGAGTAAAACCCCGGCCTCCGCTCACGGCAATATTTCGCTCGATGAAACGTTTCGGCAATATTATAAGTGAAAGTGAGTGTGACTCCCGTTTCGGTGGGAAAGCAGTGCGGCCGTACTTTTGTGCTCTCTCGCTTTTCGAGTATCTCAAAGTGTCTTAGTGCTAAAACAGTGTCTGTGCGCAGTTTCTCCGCATGCTTGTAATCTTCTTCTCTCTTTCTTATTATATATTACCTTCCTTTCCATTTCTTTTTCTCCTATCTCTAATCTGCCCTCCCCGCCTAACCTCAACGGAGCATCGGGAGGCCTCCGACCTCCCCTCGTGCCAACTTCAAACGCTTACTCACATTCCATCACGTTTCCTCCTAACATCATGTCCGAACAAGACAGCAAAACTCCTTGAGACACCCCTCTGCCTATCTCTCCCCCAAAATCTGTCCCTGTGTCTAACCTCTATTTATCAAATGAGTCTACACAAAACTCTTCCAAACCTCCCACCGTCGATTGTTCTCCCTTGATCACTCATCAGCCTCCTTCCCATTTTTCTTTTACTGATTCCTCTATGGATCTTTCAGACAACACCCCTGGCGATCCCTCGGCTGACGTCTACATGCAGGACCCTGTAAGCGGACTCAAAAGAACTACAGAAGATCTTGAGAAGAGCGACTTCTCCCATACCATCTCTCAAGGCGAGGACCTCAACTTATCACATACCATTATCAAGCTTCGCAGGCGCCTGCCAAACTCAACCACCGATTCAGTCAATCACTTTAGTGTAACCTCTCCAACTACAGCTCCTTCATCTGCTCCAGTCGTCAACCCTTCTTCTGGCACCTCAATCACATCCAAGAAGCTCATCTCTACAGCTCAACTCAACAACAACTACACCGCCAACTCTCTCCGAAAGGTTACACCTACTCTCTATTCTTCTATCAATCAAGGGCCATTTATAGTCTTTGCCGAGCACATTGACTCCAGCTTGCTGAAAGGTCATCTTCATTCCACCACTGTTGGGAGACTCGTAGCAGCAATTTACAAAGGTAATATCGCTTCCATCTCTGCCTCGGGCTCCCACAAGGTCTCAATCACTCTTCAGGCCCGTACTTCTGCCAACCCCCTACTTAAAATACATCCTTTGCTTCACACTTGTGCTTCGCAGCCCCTGCTCATCGTCTCTCCAGACAAGCTAAGACTAATCCGGGATGTCCCTCTAGATATCTCGGATGAAGCCATCCTCGCAGAACTGCAACTGACTCAACAGAAGGATTACCACCCCTAACGGGGCCCCTTCAAAACTTGTACCATCCAAAACAGTTCGCCTCACCTTCTCAAATCAACTCCTCCCAGATTATGTTCACCTCTTCTACGTAAGACACCAAGTTGACATTTATGTTCCTCCTGTTAAAATGTGTTTTAATTGTTTTAGGTATGGACACCTCAAAGGTCAATGCAGAAGCAAACCCATCTGCCAAAGATGTAGTCAACCTAGCCACATCTCCCCCGAGGAGTGCCCCTGCTTCAACACACAACCCATCTGCGTAAACGCAATCAACATCATCTTCCCAAGGATAAATCCTTTCCCGCATGGTATTTCCAACACACACTAGGCACTTGCGCCGCTACCGACAATATCTCTTTATCTGAAGCTCTCCCCCTCGTTCTGCGCTTTAACCCCCTAAGACACAACTCACGTTCATACCCTAAATTCGAAGACACAAATCGGCCCCTTCAATCCACCCCTGGGCCAAGCCTCCCCAATGCTTCCTACATTCCTCCCCCTTCTGCTACCCAATCAAACTCTCCACCAACTTTACTCACCCTTAGCTACGCAGCCGCTATGCGGTCTTTCAGATCCCCTCTGAACGCCGCTCCTCAACCAATCTCCTACACCAGGCCTCCTCGCCCTGCCGCCCCAGTCAGTAGAAGCCTTTCTCATCCCGCAGGTCTCTCATCTCGCCAATCCTCCGGCTCTATGCCCCCTTTCTCTCTTGCAGACCACAATAATACAACTCTTTCAACATCTGGGAAACTACAGCCATCTCTATTCTGACTTCTCAAGGCAAACTTCTCATTGTCTCTGCTTATAGACCCCCCAACTCACCCTTTAATCACTCCCGTATCAACAGCTTTCTGAACTCTATTTCTCACTTTAAATCTATCTTCTTAGCGGGCCACTTCAATTACCACAGCATAGCCTGGGGTAACAGCTTCTCCTGCAACCTGATCATTTCTTTTCCACCTTCGCCGATCACGATCTCTTAGTTGTCAATAAGGGTTCCCCCACCTACCTCAATAGAAGGAACCCCACCAACCCCTCGTGCATTGATCTTACTTTTGTCTCCCCCTATCTTTTACCCATCTGCACCTGGTCTGTCCTTGAAGACAACCACTTAAGCGATGACTACCCTATGGCCACCCTGCTTGGCATCCCAACCCCCACTTCGTGCTTTTGCTCACATCAGCCAAACTACCAACCCATTACCGCCGAAAGTTGGGTAGCCTTTGGAGACTCTTTGTCTAACTTTTCCTTAAACGATCTTCCCTCAGACACTACTCCTGCCGACAAATACCAAGCTCTCACCTCCGCTATTCTTCCCTCAATAGAAAAATTCGTCTTACCACCACGGTCCCCTAACAGACGCCGCAAACCCCCAAAACCTCTCTGGTGGAACGCAGATTGCTCTAAAGCCGAATATGTCAGGAAAGAAGCTCTAAGGAATTTCCGACGCAACCCCAATCGGTACCTCGAACTTCTCGCTGCTGAAAATGACGCCAAGACCACCTTTTCTGAAGCCAAACGGCAATCCTACCGTAACACGTACTCATCTCTCATCCCCTTTTCAGATCCCAAAAAGTTCTGGGAACTTATTAAGAGGTTCAAACACCGCAACCTCGCTGTCTATGAAGCCCACAACAACTCTGCCAATATAACCAAACAAATGGATTTAATCCCCTCAATCTGCCCCTCATCTTGCTTTTATCTCAACTTTCCCTCAACCTTCTCTCCCTCCCCTCTAACGTCAAAGCTATTTTGCGAACCTTTCACTCCTTCTGAGCTTCAAGTCGCAATCGACAAATGTCTAGAAAAACCTAACTCGGCCCCCGGCCTCGACAATATCGACAACCTTCTCATCTCTCAGCTTCCAGACAACATTTTAAAACACCTTCTCTCTATCTTTTATGACCTCTTTATGTCAGGAGAATTTCCCTCTTCTTGGAAAGAATTCCTCTTTTTTCATTCCCAAAGGCAACTCTGGAAAATTTTTACCTATCTCTCTTGCTCAATCGCTCCTTAAGATTTTTAAAAAAATAGTTCTCTGCAGACTCACAACTGGTATCTCGAAAGATATGAAATTCTTCCTCGCTTCCAATTTGGATTTCGCAAAAACAAATCGTGCTCAAACAACCTCACCATCTTCACCTGCTCTATCCACTCCAGTTTCGTTAACAAGTTCTTCACAGCTGCGCTTCGTCTCGACATTAGGAGCGCTTTCGATGTCGACGACCCCGATACTCTTGCTCATCCTTCGCGATTTAGGCCTCCCCTGACAATTTCTTTCAACGTTAAAGGCAAGATCCATGGCCCTTTCGAAGCGCTCCAAGGTGTTCCTCGCGTGCCTCGTGTAGCCCCATCGCGTACAACATCTACACTCACAAAATTTCTGAGCACATTGATAACAACTTTGAATATCTCTGTTTTGCCGTCTACGTAGTCTCTTTGTCTCTTCTCCTGATCTCGACTTCTGTCTCTCTGCTCTTCAAACAAGTCTCAACAGCATCAACTCTTTCTTCCACTCCTTAGGTCTCGCCATCGCCCCAGGAAAAACTCAGCTGATCGTCTTCTCTGGTAAAATGGTTGACACCTCGCCGGCCTCTCTCACCTGTGGAGACACGACAATCAATTTTCACTCCAGGCCAAGCTTCTTGGAGTCACCTTCGACTCCCAGCTCACTTGGACCCCTCACCTCCATTATCTCCTACGAAAATGTACTCCCCACATCAACCTTATTCGCTCCCTCTGCGGCACTTGGTGGGGTGGTCACCCAATCTTTTACTCAGATCTACAAAGCCTTCGTTCTCGGCTCATTTGACTATGCTTCCTTCACTTATCTCCCACGAGACAAATCCCTACGTAATAAACTAACAATCGCTCAAAGAATTTTCTCCACGCCCAATAGCATTTTCTACGCAGAATTCTGCGAACGTCCACTCCATCTTCGTCCCAAAAAACTAGCCGCTAATTCATCCTCCGCGCTTTCGCAACCAAAAATAACCCAACCGTAATACCCACAACCTACTAGAACTTCCGGTCCTCCGAACTTTTGTTCGCCTCAAAAGATACCGCCCTTTTATCCATTGTTCTGACGTTCTATCCTGCATCACCTTCTCTCTCACCACTATCTGCCGCATGCGCAGCTACAATTACAGCCTTGCCGCCAGTCTGTGTGACAAAGATTTCGTCGACTCTCCCATCTGTCCCTGTGGCAAAGACGTAGAAGATCCCAGAGATAACCATCTCTTTTGGGCCTGTGCTCGCTTTAACACCCAATGCTCACGTCTCTACCAAACGCTATACGCAAACATTTACCTCCCTTCACCATTTCCTCCTTTTTTCATCAACCTTGCAACAATATAATCGAACCTTTCCTTCGCTTCCTCCAAGATTGTGACGTATACATGTAATCACTTCGCCTTCACTCTACTCAGGCTCCACGTCCGTCCCCTCCCTGTAAACCGTTCCTTCATCCTCCTCCTTTTCTCACATCTAATCTCATCCACAGGAGACTAGGACCGATGCCCATCGGGGTCTCCTGGTCGTTCCTTCTGTGGACCTGGGGGAGACTCTGGTCTCCCCCCGGCCTGCAGGGGGAGCCCAGGGGATGCTACGCCTTTCTCTTCGCTTCTTTATGTTACAGGAGTAAATATAATATATATTTTAATAAAACAGTGATTTTTAATATACCGCTATGACCGAAAAATGTTTTTGACAGTGTTCATATACGTAAAAGCTGTCTTGTTTAAAATTCTTTTTCTAGGAAATCAGTGGTCTAAATATATCAATAATTAATTATTTGTGAGAATAGTGCAATATATTATCCTGTATGTCTAGGTGTACGAGCAATGCTGCATTTATTGCCATCGTAATCTGTGGCATGCAGTGGAGTATAACAAAATATATTGGTGTGGGTATCATAGCTATCAACATCTTGGCGTTAGAAGAAAGCTCCATCAAGACTCCAGCAGAACTGCTCTATAGATAGATGATGTGTTTTTATCGGGCAAGATCCGTGTGTAGCATAATTATTTGTGAGTATAAGTTTTTAATATGTTTCTTTTTGGTTTTATAGTATTAAAATAATACTACAACTGTTGCTGTCATGGTATGCTAGATGGAGAGCCGGAGGATGAAATGCATTGGCCATATACCTCATCATCGATACCTCTGGATCTTCGTTAGTGTATACTTCCAAATATAATATATTCTATATAATTTAAATACATTCATGTAATTGATGTGATTTATATGTTTTTCAGATACATTGCTTAATATATATGTATAATCAGGCATTTAATCCATATAAGATGAATTTACTGGAAATATTATTTTTTTAAGAATCAAGAAGGAAAGATCCTGAAACAAGTATTTACAAATTCAAGAAGAAGTAGAAGGAGGAAGACATTTTCGTAGTAGAATTACAATTAGGAAATGGATGTTTGGGCATTTGTATATAGCATAATTTAGACTAACAGAAAAATAGTTAGCTTCTCAGAACCATTCTTCAATCTTAGCTGTTTCCAGTATGTAATTTAGGTTTTTATAGTTCAGTACAATATATTTAAATTTTGTAAGTAAATTGAACTGATTCACTTGAAATAATTCGTGCGTAAAGCATTTTAATATGATATTTGTCACGGAAAAAAGTTGCGTTTTGAAAATATCTACAAATTTTATATTGAACATTTTTATGGAAAATGTACAGCCGCAAAGTTTTATCATAAACAACTGATTTTTTGCTGTAAAAAAACAATTTTTTGTCAACTCAAATGAAAAGCATTTCCATGATTTGATGTCAAAAGTTGTATTTGTCAAAGATCTACAATTTTTCTCTTTAACATTTTTTTAGAATGCTTACAATTTGAGCTACAACTAAAAAACTATATTTAATGATTTTTAAGATGGTTACATTCTGCGTAACGCAGGATCAAGCATAAAATATGACCGTCTGCATACTATTGTATACGCGAATTTTCCAAGAATATGTCGGGCTAGATTCACGAAAGTCTAGTAGAAATAATCGCATAGCACGTACATTTTTAGTAAAAAATATGCGTAAAAATGGAATGAATTGTGCCCGTATGTTAAAACGACGTAGAGGATCGGGATAAAAAAATAGTTTTGCGAAAGGAGACTTCTCCTAAAATTTCAGCCTAATTGGTCGAAAATTGCATGATATATCACATGTCACATTCTTCGCTCACGAAATTATAAGGAACTTCGTGTCACGGTCGTGCCTAAAGAACAAACAACTTCATACCACTTAACTATGAAATTCGGATACCACGTTTCAAATTACATTAAAAAATGTTTCTAGTCATTTGGTATGTATATTAGAGACATAAGGTGACAGATATGTTTAGGTATTTTCAACCCGATGTTCCAAACCCGAATTCTGAAGGATTATGGGATTACTTCTTTTACAAGAGGATAGAAATAGAAAATAAAATTTATTGTCGCTCAAGGAGAGAATATTTGCACGTTGTTCGCGAACGAAAATACAAGGTACATCCATAATTAAGGTCGCATCTAATTATTAAATTATGCGTGTAAGCGCAATACGCATAATTCTAATTGCAATAGAAAATGCGTACATACAATGCGCACAAACAATACCCAATATTGGAAAATAATGGACTAAATGCGTATAGGCGAAATAAGTATTATAATTTTGCTATCAAGTTATCGACGTCACTGGCGCCACCTATGAGCAAAATGATTGCGAACTTTGATATAATTTGGACACAACCTGCATTATCGGCCGTCAGGCCAATAAAATCACAGAAATGGGTTTGAGACCCCCTTCATAAATAAATTAATTTATTCTTTGTTCAAATAAATTATTGCAATAAGTTTTTAATTAATTAAAATTATGGGCATTTAAGAATCCTATATTAGCTTTATTGTACGTCCCTTTTTCAGGGCAAATCTTTTTGTTTCGAGTAATATATTTGAAGTCATTACTATCTATAAAAGAAAAAGAAACATTTTAATCATATTAAAAGTAAGAAACATTGTTGGTTATTTATAATCATCTATGAAATTATTTTTAACGGATGATACTCAAAGAAAGAAGTGTATAAATCATCTACGTAGACCCATAATGACCAAACATTAATTTACCAACATCAAATAATCAAAAACTTAAATATTTGTTAACTAATTATGTTTAATCTTAAACAAAATTTAATCAAACTCGATAAATAACAGAGTTAGATGAAAGAAAAGGATCAGAATTAGATATTTTTACAGAGTTTAAATTATTTTTTGAAAAAAAAAATATTTACGTGCAGAATATTGCCGCATTAGCTTGTGATAATACCAGCATTAGGACCGATAAAATCAAGAAATTTTACACTCTTTTAAAAAAAATTCTCAATCATTGTATTTTATTAAATTGTATTTTTCATTCATCGGCTTTAGTTGCAAAAAATAGCTGCAACATGATCCCTAAACAAGTTGAAGAACTTTTGAGAAGCGTTTCGTTTTATTTTTCAAATAGTCCTAAACGATTGAAAAAATTCTTGAACAAGTCAGCCATGATTTTTGTAATCCCAAATTGCTTTCTCAAATTAATTCTGTAAACTTCAATGTCAAAGATAATGTAAAGCCCTTAAAGGACATTTTTCTAGGTGCATCAGCAAGTGACCTTCTTAATGAAATGGCAGATGATCTTTTTTTAAAAATAAAATAAAATTGCTTAAATTATGATATTACTTGTATGGAAGAAATAAGAAAAAGATATTCGGAAAATCGTGATTTACTAAGTTCTCTTTCTTTTGTAGAGTAATCCATATTTAAAAGGAATAACAAAATTTGTTCCATATATTGATGGAGATAAATTAGCTTTTGAGTGGAGAACTTTACCATTGCAATTTGATCGCGATACAATTACTAAATATATAGAATTAGATGTAGAATCTTTTTGGTCGTGAATTTTCGATCTTAAAAATGATGCAGGAAAGGAATTATGTATCCCATCTTTAACAAAACTTGTAGAAGCTATATTTTCGCTTCCGTATTCAAATGCGGAACCTGAGCGAATTTTTTCAGATGTCAACGAAGTTAAAGATTTGAAAGGCAATAAAACAAGTACTGCATTACTTAACGCTCGTTGTTTTTTGAGGTCTTATGGTCATGCTCATAATATTAATAGTTTAACGTTTCAGTTGACAGAAAAGCAATTAAGTATTTTTACAACGGAAAATTTATATCGTAAAAACAAGCAATTATTAGATACATAAAATTAACATGACATAATTATTATCGCTGATACCACTTTAATTTTAAGAAGGTTACTTTTACATTGTTTATATATATATATATATATATATATATATATATATATATATATATATATATATATATATATATGAATTGGATCATTATTAGTAATTTATTTATTAATATGACATGATACAATATTATATTATATATGGAACAAGTATTCATATAAGTATTTTATGTAAATTCGATTGAAAAAAATTGTAATGTTATTTTTGTACAATTCATATCATAAATTGATTTCTTTTTAATAGTTTAGCTCAATGAACGTGTCCATTATTCTTCAGTCGAATTTACATCGGGGTCAAAGAGACTGTTGTTCATCTCTTGCTATTATTTGTTAACATTTCCCTGAAGACAAATTTTAGGGGGAGATTTTTAAGAGTCTCTTTTACCCCTACTGAAAGATTCTTTATGCAAAAACGCTCTTTTTTTAGTGCCATTTTTATCAATAGTCTTAAACATGAATGTTTTATGAAATGAATGAAGCTTTAGTGTTTTAGTACATTGTCAAAAACATGCACATTATTAAGATTTTTTGCGTATAAGATGTGGGGGCAAGTAGGTCAGGAACGTAGTTTATATGGCTACTGGCGATGCTTCCACGTTTATGAATGATCCTACTTGTAAAAAAATTTTTTTTATATTGTTACCAGTGTACCATGTCTTATATCTGTTTGCAATAACATATATAAATAAATATTAATAAATAGGATAAGCTATATAAATAAAAAATGAGACGCGCATGTGGCATTACCTCCTGCGTTGTGTGGTAACATGACAGAATAATATATATCTTTTATTTCTTTTTTATACATCGAACATATCAATTATAAATTTACTAAATCATTTATATTACATTTATTATCGATATGTCCTCTTGATAATGTCTAAAATTGTCATTTTAATTATAATAAATGTTTTGTCTTACTAAAAATCTATAGAATTTTAGGAATAACGTAGTTCAAATTTTATTAATGTAACTTTTAAGTCTTACAGCATCGTGATAAGAAATTTGAATATATAAAATAACATGTATTTGTTACTTATCTTAGTAAAATAATTTGAGTGCATAACATCGGCAAGCAACGACCTAGACCGCTCGGCCAAGTACGTCGCTGGAATTATGAAATCGAAAGTAGCATAAATTTATCAAGGGCCGGGGTAACTTCGAGTTTGATTAAATTTTGTTTAAGCTTAAACATAATTAGTTTACAAATATTTAAGTTTTTGATTATTTGATGTTGGTAAATTAATGTTTGGTCATTATGGGTCTACGTAGTTACATATAAATTTATACACTTCTTTCTTTGAGTATCATCCAATTAAAACAATCTCATAGTTAATTATAAAAAACCAACAATTGTTCTTACTTTTAATTTGATTAAAATGTTTCTTTTTATTGTATAGATAGTATTGACTTCAAATATATTACTCTAAACAAAGAGATTTGCACTCAAAAACGACTTGCAATAAAGCTAATATAGAATTCTTAAATGCTCATAATTTTAATTAATTAAAAACTTGTTGCAAAAAATAAATTACTTAAACAAAGAATAAACTAATTTATTTATGAAGGGGGTCTCAAACCCACATCTATGATTTCATTGGCCTGACGGCCGATAATGCAGGTTGGGTCCAAATTATAATGTTCACCATCATAAGCGCCATCTATCAAAATTCGCAATCATTTTGCTCATAGATGGCGCCAGTGACGTCGATAACTTGATAGCAAAATTATAATGCGTATTTTGCCTATACGTATTTTCTATTATACGCAGTTTATATCATTATATGATTACGCGTATCTCGAATATACGCATTTTGTATTATATTTTGTGAATCTTGTTTCTGCGCATTATTTTAAAATTATGTAATAATACGTTTTTTCATTATAACTGAAATTATACGTATCTTGTCTATACGCCGATTGCATGATATTTTGTATCATTATATTAATCCGATGCTCATTTTGTATTATAATTATATAATTGTGTGATTGCAATAATTTATTTGAACAAAGAATAAATTAATTTATTTATCAAGAATTTAGAAAATTAACGTAATAATGTAACAATGTTACATAATAACGAAATAGTTCATTGCATTGCATACAAGTTAATTATCGTTAAGACATTTTTGTTTAACCTTTATATTGTTTTTTAAGCATAACATAACATTAACTATAAAAAAAATGAAAAAAAAAATTTCTGAGCACGAGACTTGGTTCTTTCCATGGAGGAAGAGAGAAGGAGATCAAACTCCGTACTTCCAACATGGACCTCTTTTCCTGGCGAAGATCGCCACGTCCGCTCGACTAAAAAGCCCTGACCTAGCGAGTATGAGAGCCACCTGTCGGCGACTCATTGCACTGATCAGCGAACTCCTGATTACAAAATATATCGGAGTTCAAATCTACATAAAACCACTTTTTTTATCGTGTTGTTAATGTTATATAAATAATTATTATATATAATTATTAATTATATTGTAAAAAGTTCATACAAAATAAATATAGAATGTGCGTTTGTTCTACACTTGATACATTCAAATAAAAGAGTAATACAATATTGAAGATATATTTGTAAATTTTCACGATAAATTCGTATAGGCATTAATTTTTATAATAAATAAACAATCCTTTTATTATTAATTTAACAAAACCGTACATAAATAACCGATTACTTGTACCGAAAGAAGTTATAAGGATAAAGATAAATATTTTGAAACCCCTTCTTTTGTTTAAATTTAAGCTTTTGTTGAAGCTTAAATTTAATTATGTATACTGTAATGGTTAGTATTATTTTAAATTATATACAATTGTTATAAATTCCAGAAGAGGATATAATAAAGAAACAATAAAACATAATGAACATATTAAGTGCTTTTATTACATATTTTAATTTGTTTTGGTTGAGGCAGTCTTAGATTAATTTGGCTTTCTCTTGGAATTTGTATGTAAAGTAATTTATATTTTTATTACATATACTTACCATCTTTTTCTATAGAGCGCAGATTTTATAAACTCAATCATAATTATTTAAAGATTATACTACTTTACAACAGAAAATCAAACTTACTATATAAATAATCTAAATAAATAACCTAGTAGCACAATCACCCAGCTACTGATCGCTATGATTGCAAAAATGAAGGTGAAATTGATCAAAGACTGTCTTTCCTGCTCTTCTGTATTATATAATTTAAAATAATACTAACCATTACAGTATACATAATTGAAATTCATCGTGATTTATTTATAATAAAAATAAAAAGTACCTCTGAATTATGACATGAAAAAAAATTTGACCACACCGAGAATCGAACCCGAATCAATAAGTCAATAGGACAACACGCTAACCCCTCAGCCATCAAAATCGTTGAGAATACATAATTGAAAGTTACATATGATCATCGAACTCACGTGGGGGCTTCAGTTTAAGTTTAAGTTTAAATTTAAGCTTCAACAAAAGCTTAAATTTAAACAAAAGAAGGGGTTTCAAAATATTTATCTTTATCCTTATAACTTCTTTCGGTACAAGTAATCGGTTATTTATGTACGGTTTTGTTAAATTAATAATAAAAGGATTGTTTATTTATTATAAAAATTAATGCCTATACGAATTTATCGTGAAAATTTACAAATATATCTTCAATATTGTATTACTCTTTTATTTGAATGTATCAAGTGTAGAACAAACGCACATTCTATATTTATTTTGTATGAACTTTTTACAATATAATTAATAATTATATATAATAATTATTTATATAACATTAACAACACGATAAAAAAAGTGGTTTTATGTAGATTTGAACTCCGATATATTTTGTAATCAGGAGTTCGCTGATCAGTGTAATGAGTCCCCGACAGGTGGCTCTCATACTCGCTAGGTCAGGGCTTTTTAGTCGAGCGAACCTGGCGATCTTCCTCGGTAAAAGAGGTCCATTTCGGCAACGCGAGCCCATAAGAGTTTGGTCTCCTTCTCTCTTCCTCCATGGTTCTTTGAAAATCCTGCTCTCGCAGAGCCCCGCCCCACATCATTTTCAAACAGAGCGCGAACGTGGAGCACCAATGAGAACGCGACACCGAGCGCGCTACTGCGCACGCTCCGGATCCCGGTCCGAGATAGACTCACTCAGGGATGCCAGATGTGGCACCCAACGTGCGGAAAATTTAAATATTGATTCCAAAAAATTGTTCGGAAAATTGTTTTTCACTATTGAGTAATTCTTTATAAATCGAAAGATGAAAAATTAAAAGAAAAATAAAAGAATAATTTTTTTTTGTCAAATTAACTTTCTAATAATTAATCACAATTTGGCCCCTTTTACGCCATCTCACGGATTAGCAAATGGAAAAGTACGCTTAAATAAACGACAAAGGACATCGATTTTAAGGTTTTTGGGGTCTGTGAACACAATTCTGATATCAGATTAGCAAAATTATTTATTTAAACAATACTGTTTATTAAAATAATTGCAAAATTGGAGATTTAACAAGCAGTAGTGTTATTCTGGCAGTTTTGAATGTCGCTGATCACGAATCTGACATCAGATTCGTAAAATAATACGTTTAAACGGATTTATTTCAATGAATTATTGAAAATTAACATTTTTACAATTTCGATCCCGAAACCATATGAAATATAGGGTTTTTGGGGTTGCTGAACACTAATCTGACATCAGAATCTTATAATAAACTGTTTGAACAAATTTGTTAAAATAAATTATTGTAAAATTAGCCCTTTTAAAAATTTCATCCCGGAACTGTATCATTGTGATTAATTATTAGAAAGTCAATTTGACAAAAAAAAATTATTCTTTTATAGTAACTTTTCACCTTTCGATTTATAATGAATTACTCAATAGTGAAAAACAATTTTCCGAACATTTTGGAATCAATTTTTAAACTTCCCGCACGGTGGGTGCCACATCTAGTATCCCTGGACTCACTTCCGGGCACACTCGCACGGACGTTGTCCTGGGCACTCGCTCACTTCTCGTGAAACTTTTCTCTCCTCGCTTATGGTTCCGCAAAAGTATTGCTCTAGAGAAAGTTATGGGGCTAGCTGCTCACGAGAGATTAACTACCGTCTCTCGCGCGCGAAGATGACCCCCGACCCATAGGCACATCGTTGTCATATCTTGACAACAATGTGAGGTCAGGTGGCAACAGCGCTATTGCACTACTTGTTTAGACTCCCTCTCTCTCTCTCTCTCTCTCTCTCTCTCTCTCTCTCTCTCTCTCTCTCTCTCCGAGAGGGAGAGACTTGAAGGAAGCTGTGCATGTCGCCGTTCCTGCATGAAGGCGACGTGCACAGCTATCCAGCGGCCACAGGGGGAAGATTTTCCACCAACCCGTTCAGCGCATCGCTCGGAACACAATCGTGGTACTCGGACCGTCGAGATATTGGGAAAATTGCCAGAGATTGGAGTATTAAGTTCAACGGCAGTCAAGGTAGTTGCATCGAAGACTTATTGCAAAGGGTTAACGAATGCAGGATGTCATCGCATCTTGATGATAACGACTCAGTAAATGCAATGCTGCATGTATTGACTGGACCAGCGCTCGTTTAGTGCAGGCAACTACGACACACGTGGGTGACTTGAAGTGATTTTTGCAAGGCTGCTAGACGAAGCTACGGCGTTGGCAAGAAAGAGCCTGTTAGGAAACACATCTTTGCAGTTCTAACGATCCTCAGCCGATTAGATGAGCCACCTCCCGTAGATGCGCAACTTAAGATGATTTACGACAATATGCTGGCCGACGTTCGAATGTTGATTCCACGAAATGAAGTCGTCGATTTGGATGCGCTTATTACAAAAGCGAGAGCCGCTGAAAAGTTAATTCACGAGCGCGAGCATTACAGACCTCCACCTTCGCCAGATCACTGCTTATTGCCTAAATTGGCATACAAGGAAGAAACCGAGGGTAAGCAAGAGAGCGAGACGCTAAAGCCGTCAACAGTTGCTGGAGTGGCTGAACCAACGGATCTTTGTGCGCTAGTGGCTACGACCGTCAAGGAAGCGATCACTCAGTTGAGTATCACTCAACCGGTCAAACCACAACAGACACCTCCTAAGGTACCAAATGGCGCTGGGGGGAAATGGCAAGTCAAGAGGAAGACAGAAGCCCAAAGGAACTGCAGCAATAAGTCCGGCGGCAAGCAGCGATAACGCAAAACCTCCGCCTCGCGTGCCTGCCAGTAGCCATAACCTGCATCAAGAAGCGAGAGGAAAGCTACCCCACCCGGTTAAGTGCTACGGTTGTAGCTGGCTCAGATATACCACTTTTAACTGCCCAGAGTGCTCGAAGTAGTTGGGAAAAGAGCCTGGGAGGAAATAAGTGAGGTCGTTATTCCTTCCGATGTTCCGAAACGGCCTCGATTCCTCCAGCGGAGACGCCATCTAAGAATCCGATTATGCCATTGAAGGACGAAGATATTTCAACCAAAGTTGACTGTAGTCGATGGTGGCTACAGGTTGGCGTTGGCGGATTTCGCCTCCGCACTCTGTGCGACTCTGGAGCGGCACGCACAGCTATTGGGCCTGTTGGGATCCAGAATGCTTCAACATGTGGTCAATCTATCACGTCTTATAAAGGTCCTGGTGCGAAACTCGCAAATGGTCAACTTGTGCCGATCTACGATTATGTAGAGTTGCCATTCCAAGTGCTCGGTCATCGCAGAGATTTGAAGGTGATGATCATGAGCGAATTAGACTTTGAGTGCATACTCGGCACCGATTTCATACGTGCATTCAACGCAGTGCTCTTGCCCAGAGAAAATCGTCTCCACATCGGACGTGAGTCAGAGTCCGTTTCTCTCGAATTATCGGCTCTGACAGAGGGAGTTGCGAACGCGCTACCTGCTGTCAGTCTAGCGGATGTAACGCAAACCCAACATCGCCAATTAGAGGAAGTTCTGGAATGTTGGCTCCCTACTAATGAGAAACCTCTCAGTTGCACCACGCTTATTAAGCACGCAATCGAAGTGGGGACGGCGCGGCCGATTAAGCAACGTTATTACCCGGTTTCTAGCAAGATCGAGGAACAAATGCACGCTGAGGTATATAGAATGCTTGAAGCTGGAATAATAAGACGCGCAAACCGACACGGTACCTATCGGTTTTGCGTGGATTACCGCAAACTCAACGCTCTGTCCAAAGTTAGTGCGTATCCGCTTCCATACATGAATTCGATCCTTAGCGAATTGCAGAATGCTCGATACATATCCTCGATCGATCTTAGCACTGCCTATCATCAGATCCCAATGAGAGAAGAAGATATGCATTTGACTGCTTTTACAGTACCTGGTATAGGCCTCTTCGAATTCACTCGTATGCCGTATGGTGTAGTAGGAGGCCCGAGTACCTTTCAGCAACTCAGCGACAAAATTATCGGAGCTGAATTGGAACCACACGCTTTTTCATACTTGGACGACATTATTATCACTGCAAGTACTTTCGAAGAACACCTACATTGGCTGGGAGTAGTTCTAAAGCGGATTCGCGACGCTGGATTGGCCATCAATCGTGAGAAAAGCAAGTTCTGCTGCAGCGAAGTCAAGTACTTGGGAGTTGTGATGGATCGTGACGGATTTCGTCCCGACCCAGAGAAGATTGCGCCTTTTATGCAGTATCCAGCTCCCAAGAACCTGAAGCAATTGCGCCGTTTCCTAGGCATGGCTTCCTGGTATAGGAAATTCTTAGATAACTTTGCCACGGTCGCCGATCCCCTTACACAACTTACGAGAAAGGATGTGAGATATCATTGGGGAGAGACGCAATACATGGCTTTTGAGCAGGTAAAAGCGCTAATCGCTTCTGCTCCCATATTACACAGCCCTTCGTTCGAGGATCAGTTTACGATCCAAACTGATGCGAGTGACACTGGCCTTGGTGCTGTCCTCACGCAATCAATTGACGGCGAAGAACGCATGCTCGCTATCGCGAGTCGTATGCTTAATAAGGCTGAACGAAATTATTCCGTTACAGAACGCGAAAGTCTCGCTGTTCTATGGGTTATTCAGTTCAAGTTTCGAACTTACGTAGAAGGTTATCACTTCCAGGTAATCACCGACCACAGTAGCCGGAAATGGCTCTGCAATCTGCGGAACACGAATGGTCGCTTAGCTCGATGGGCTTTGGAATTACAAGCCTACGATTTCGACATCGTACATCGCAAAGGCTCATTGCATTGCGTACCCTACGCCTTATCTTGCATGTACGAGGATGAAGTGGGCGAAGCGCAAATAGCATCGCTATTAAAAAAGCTTAAGTATCTCAAAACCCGACACACCATCCTCAATGGAAGCTCGTCTTGTCTTCAGAGAAGATCTCTGAAGTACTGCCGGAGTCGCACTGCGAGCCCACCGCAGGCCACCTTGGCCGCCGCAAGACCTACGAGCGAATCGCCAGATATTTCTATTGGAAAAGAATGTATCAAGATGTCAGCGAATTTGTTAAGGAATGCACTGTGCGCCAGCAAACCAAAGTAGAACAAATGCTCCCTGCCGGATTAATGGGCAAGCGGAAAGTCGCTGGACCATGGGAGGTAGTAGCAGCTGACATCATGGGACCTTTTCCCCGTTCCATTCACGGACACATATATGTCCTGATTTTCATGGACACATTCACTCGATGGATAGAGGTAATTCCGATCCGGAAAGCTGATGGAGCGACAATACGCAAAGAACTCAAGGAGCGTGTATTTTTACGCTTCAGAGTGCCAGAAATTTTTCTTTCTGACAATGGCATCGAGTTCAGGAATAAACTCCTGGATAACTTCCTGCTAGAGCGCGACGTTACGCATAATACTATTCCGCCGTATCATGCCCAAGCAAATTCAGTTGAGCGAGTAAACCGGACTGTCAAGACTATGATCACGTCGTTCATAGAAGGTGAACATAAAAACTGGGACAAACACCGTACCGAGATAGCGTTTGCCTACAACACCGCGACGCAAGAGACAATAGGCGTCAGCTCAGCCTTCTTGAATACGGGCAGACATTCTACTCGACCTCACAATACCCGCAGAGCTGAGGACATTGCGGCTCGACGATAACAGGAGGAGAAAGCTCTTAAGCAATGGGAAGAGCGTATGCGCAAGTTATTGAATCTACAGCTAATAACAGCAGAAAGAGCGCGACGTGCAACCGAACGGCAGGCCAAATATTATAATGCACAGAGAAGCATAGCAGGGATGAAAAGGCAAAACAAGATCAAGATAAATATAAAGCACCGTCGCAGAAAACCAGTTTTAGCCACAGAGCACACTCAGCATCTGAGAAAACGACTGTACTCAGAGGCAGAGGCAGACCTATAGGAGCGAAAGCAAACAAAGAGGCATCCAAACTAGAACATAGTGTGGCAGCGTAGAGAACAAGAACAAAGCGCGCGCAAATGTAGAGTCCGGTAAGACATTATGCAAGGAGGACCGAATAAAGCATCCAAACCCCTTAGCCCGAAGAAAACCACACAAACAGAAACATGAAAAGAAGACATGAAATGGACAAAGAAACGGATACCAACCAATCAGCAACTGAAATAGCTGTACAGCTAGACTTACCCTCACACTTCTCGGACGACAACAATGTACCCGCCGATGTGCGTGAAGCAATCTACACATCGGATCCACGGTTTGAAAAGGAAACTGACGTAGACAAAGTCTGGAGAAAAAGTGTTCAAACCCACATAAAGCGAGCACGATAGAAACTACAAGAAACATCAGGCCAAGAAGACATAGGAAATGAGTCAGATATCGAAAGTGTGATGGACATCATATTGCCACCAGTCAGAAAAACACTATCGGTCACGCCCACAATAAAAAGTGATAGTCCTACGACCAACAGCACGCTGAGAAATAAGTGAAAGAACCAAAGAAAATTAGGAGTATTGAGCGAGATAGTACCCGAAGAAGGATCGATCATAGACATAAGATTTTCAAAACTACCGGAACCAATAATGCCTTTTCTCCTACCCACACCACCAGGTTTAGAACCACTGAATAAAGGTCATAATACACAACAAGACGATCAAAAATCTGAAAGCGATTTAACACACCACTTTAGAAATGATGCGAGTTCCCAATAACCTAATCACCGTGAGAGAATACACACAAGTGAGACAACATTGAACATTTCTTACCAGCGGATTGTGACAACACATGCTCCCTTAATAAACTACTGGAAGAAATAGGAGCCATCGATCTAATAAAAATAAAAAACAGGAAACCAAAACCAAGACAAGTTTAGGTTACGCCTTTCAAGAAGCACCAAACATTCACTGTAATAGTGAAGGACAAATACTTCAATACAATCAGAATAGAGAATCTGCATTAAAGACTCAACAATTTTAAAGAAACACTAATTAACAAAAATAACAAAAGCTTCCGAGTAGCACGAAAAGGCGATATTCTGAACCAGATGGGCTCGCCAACCTCATAGAGGTACTTTACGAATATTTTCACAAGAGTGGGATAAAAGTAACGATATGTTACGGAAAAGCAGAAGTACCAGCCGAAAAACACAGGAAAAAAATAATTGGCTACCTTCATGACAGTTTGACAGGATCAATCAAACCTGTCAGAAACTAAGAGAACGATATTAATGACCAGGAATGAGAAACGACGTTCAAAATTACATCAGACGATATACAAATTGCCAAGAACAGAAGATAGAACGGTCCAAGACAAGAGAACCAATGATTATCACGGACACACCGATAAAAGCCTTGGATAAGATGTCAATTGACAGAGGAAACTGCCATATTTTAACAATGCTGCGCAATTTAAACAAGTAATAGTAACACCTATCAAAAATCTCAACGCAACGACAATTGCTGATGCACTGGCAAAGTACCTCATTTGCCAATTTGAAGCTTCAAGAGCCATACTCTTAGACAGAGGAACCAGTTTCTTGTCAAACATAGTTGAATCGCTATCGCAAAAAGGTTAGCACCACTAGGCATAGTAGAAGCTCTAAGTAAAAACTTATTTGAATTAGTTACAACAGAAGACGTAAATGCTTTTTTGGAAGCATTGATCGATGCAGGTGAACACTTAATATGAAATACTATATTTTTATAACACATTAATTCATTTGTGAAAACATGAATTTTTTTAACAACAAAATTAATTAAAACTTTTTAATGTTATTAGAAAATAAGTAGCTTAATTTATTTTAAGGTAAAGAACAAGTTGCAACACTGCTTTGTTTCCGAAGAATTTTAGGAGTAGTTCTTAAAAAACGAAAGTATTGTGTAGCACGTTTTGGTTGTACAATAGAAGAAGTCGAACAATCATTCTTATTGAACGTAAAGGTAACGACAAATTTATTGTTTAATTATTGTTATATAGTAATATTTACTTATATATATTATTGTTATATAGTAATACTTCTTCATTTTTATTAATTATTTGTAGATATGTTAAGAAAATTTTATTTCATTTTTTAGACAAGAGAAGAATTGCTTGATTTTAAAAATCGCAGAAACGACAATTGTGATGAAGCAAATAATAAAGTAGGTCCCTATGTAGCTATTATTAGAGATCTGGCTAAAGGAAGTAACGTGCATGAAACTGACACCGACAGTGATTCACTAAACTTAATCATTACCAATGTCGATTTTCCATGAATGTTGTATGAATCACATGATGATATTAATTGGTTAACCAGACTAATATATTACAAAAATATTACGGATGAAGAAAAAATTGTTTGCACAAATTGCGTTGAATTTAATGGCCTCAAATACACCACTGATATGATATTTCTTCTAGAAAAAGGTGAAAATGATTTGAGTTTGGGAAAGTTATGAATATATTTATAAGAAATAACGAAGTATATTTACTTATGCAAGGTTTAAGATGTATATGTTTTAATGAAAATTACTATGTTTATTAAGTTGAAACTCTAAAAACGCGTATTTAAAAAAAATTAAAGAATTACCGAAGAAGTACCGAAGCCGGAATATGTGTTGCAATTTTTGTTGAAGAATTATTTGCTGCATCCAAGCATTTATTATAATAATTGTATTTTGATATTATATTTATAATAATTGTATATAATCAAAAACAGGGTGAAAAAAAATTGAAACGATTCTAAAGGATTTTATAAGCTGCGCAAAGAACTTAGTCGAGATAAACAAAAGATCTATCTTTACCCAAAATTTCAAGTTAATTAAAGCTTTTTTACTCCCGTAATTGTGCTACATAGAAAACCGATATTTTTAGGTTTTTAATTTTTTTCTCAAAAACAAATCATCAAAATGACTTAAAATTTTTACAACATGTAGACATTATTCTTTGTTAGCATCAATTTTTTCAAAACATTAGACTGTTTAATTTGGAAGATATGAATTTAAAACAAACACCTATTTTGTCATAACAATGGAACGAAACGGTCAATTTAGAAAATCTTGTGGGAAAAAGTAGGACATTTTATAATATTTCTAGAACACTATTGCTGAATTTTTTTGTATAAATTATAGCATTTAAATAAGCGAAAAAAAAATTTTCAAAAATCAAATAATTGTCAAAATCAAAAAAATAGATAAGCATGTCAGATTTTATTATTATAGACCACGTAGTTCTAGAAATACGACGGTATACATACATACATACACACACAGCTATCCGCACGGACATTTTCTAAAAATACATGATTTGAACTCCAAACACCTCAAAACACGTTTCTATGAAGTTTTAGCGAAACTGAAAATTTTACCATTACAAAGCTTCCTCAAGAAGGAAGCAATTTAAGAATGTAAGGAATAATAACAAAACTAGTTTGGCAAATTTTGCTGCGTGAATGTATGGCTAATATTGCATTTGCCCGTAATGCTAATTTGACAGCAGCAGCGTGACAGTTTTAGCGGAACTCTTATTGCCAGAAAAAATAGCTAAAATAGCTACGTTTTGTGGCAGATTCGGCGGATTTTTTTTTCTCAGTGTACATATGTGGAATTCGGGCATCTTCAAAACTCGCTAAAAACGGGTTTTTAACTATAACTCGCATTCTACAAAAAAAAGCTAAACGAAAAAGTTGTAAATCTTTAAAAAATACAACTTTTCTGCTGTTGACACCTAAACGTAAAAATGCTTTTGACACGAGTTAACAGTCCAAAATCGTTTTTATAAAGCAATAAATTAGTTGATTATCATAAAACTTTGTGGCTATACATTTTACATTAAAACTTTCAATGTAAATGTTGTAAATATTTTAAAAACATAACTTTTTACTATGACAAACATCTTTTTTAAACACTTTTAGACAAACAAAAACCCTAGAAACAATTTTTGATACATAAATTCAATAACAACTTTGGTGAAACATGCCCCATCTAGCTCGAACATTTTTAGGAATATACCCATATTTTTACTAGTTTAGAGTTATATTTTGGCCTTTATCTCGTACATAAATACAAGACTAAATCACTTATTTAATTAAAAAGTTTATAATTTAGAAAAGGTCACCTCGCGATGGTTAAACTGCTATAAGCTACAATGCTAGAGAAGCTATGATGGTATTTTTGTCATTTTTTAAAATTTCTTTACAGTATTTTTGTATATATCAACTAATTTGTGATAGCTGTAATGAAGTGATAACAGAGTCACATACCAGTAAACGCATCCCGTTAAGAAAAAAATCGAATTTTGATGTTAATCATGAAATTGTGTTTATCATTTCAAAAAGTTGATCAGGTTGCTCTTTCACAATTTATTTTTTGGCATCTATTAATATGTATCCAATAACAAGCAAAGCTTAGTAGGATAAAATCCGTGTAGTAGAATAAGATACGCCAAAATTTTTAAAATGTTTTCTTGAGAAAAGCAGAGATTTTGCACACAAAATTTTATAACAGTATAAACCATAATAGCGTTAATGCTAAATTAAAATCCAGTCCAGTAATAGATATTTTGGCCTTTTTGATGGTTCATGCTTTTGATGATTACTTTAATATAAATATTCAACAGTTTATTAGCATTAACCGAGCATTCAGATTGATAGCTTGACTTAATACATTTTGGTAAGTATGCATTAATAAAATTGAATATTTAGTTATAAGTTTTACTTAAAAAGAATTTAAGGCGACGCTGGGATAGAGAAATGAATAGACGAGCTTTATAGGGTATGTTCAAATCTACGACTTCATTTATTTAAAAAAAAAACATAGAGAATATATTGAAGATTAAATTTGCAATGAAATAGAAATTTTATATTAATAACACCCTGATTAATTGGCACATCATAGATCAACGTAGTGTCCTGGAATAAGAATAGATACGTTTGCAAAGAGAACCGATCACCGTAACATCGACGACGAATCAAATGTAACACGCGAAGTTTACTTTAATTCTACGAGTTATTCCTCGGTCAAGTAAATGAGAACATTTGTACAGCTCCAACCAAATACCACGCTGATCTCGACGAGAGCGTGGAGGTCACTAATATCTGGTGAGCTGAATCCAACACAGTCTACTCACTCACGGATCAAACGTAACTCTGCGGTAATATTAGCACCACCACTTAAGATTTCAGTTTTAAGAGTTAGAAAATTAATTAGAAAAGAGAAATGGTTTAATACACAGACACGTGTCTGTGTTGCTCGAATGCGCTCTAGGAAAACCACTTTCGCCGAACGTAGTCAAGCTAAGTGGACGGTTTTGGAGTAAAAAACTCTTCACCATACTTTTAGTCCCCATCGAAGGCGTTTATAGTGTTAGCAACAAAATTCAACTCGTGTTGATTTTGAGGGTTTCGAGTGAACGTCTTAATCCCCTGTGCTGTTGAAACACACGGAGAAACGCGCACTATTCACCAGAAACTTCCTTTGTTTCGATACTTAAGATATTCCGGACGGGGTTAAAGAGCGATAGCAGCGATAAATGCAGGAAGCCCCAATGGAAGTGCTGTCCAGTGACCGCGTGGATCCGCTTTCTTCTCTCTTTATGTACGAGGTGTCTCGGTCGACCAAGAAAAAAAAACTGCGGTGAGCCGCGTGTCTAGCCAGCAGAGACCACCGGATGTTCTATGCGCTCCGAAAGATACTCTTGTTAAGTCGTATGTGCGCAAGACCGCGTTTTTAAAGTAATGTTAATGACCGCGTTTGCAAATAATGTTGAGAGCTATTTACTCACATCATGAGTAAATTTCAGTCATCGCAATCTCTTTATGGACTAAGCTATGTCATCGATGTAGTTACGGAACTTGTTACTAAGATAGGATCTAAGGATAATCCCTAAGATAGGATAAGGATAACTAAGTACTAATTGTAATGTAAGTACTGCCATGTATGTGAAGGCTACTGATTTGGGAGACGATAGTCGAGAATATACTATTTGACATGGAGGACATAAATATGTGAAAGATGATGTAATCATTATATTAGATCATGCGGAGCAGGGGCTGTTAAATAAGCAGAACTACTGTGGACACGTTTAAAAAAATAATTACAAATAACGTACACCGGTTTAATATTAAATAATCGTGTTCTCGATGCAACTGTAAATTCGTTTTCCAGAAATATATGAGTCAGTCTTAAGTTGAGAAAAGCCGAAAAAGTGTTCTCGCCTCGAGAAGTAGGTAATAGTTCAGACTCTCGAATAGGCTGTGTCACGGCGATCGCAAAGGATCATCCGGGGGCACCTATTCCTTTTCCCGACTGGTAAGGTCGATAATAGAAAAGGCACGTAACGAGAAAACAAATAAGTTTTATCCGGGCTACGGTGGGCCGCAGAGACACTCTGACGGTGCTTCTCAATTTTCCTTTCTTTCGTTAGAATGTTTTAAGTTGCTATGACAACAGATCTGGAAAGCGAATGCCTCGCTTTTTTTTTGTTT
This sequence comes from Muscidifurax raptorellus, assembly GCA_020010945.3. Classification (NCBI taxonomy): domain Eukaryota; kingdom Metazoa; phylum Arthropoda; class Insecta; order Hymenoptera; family Pteromalidae; genus Muscidifurax; species Muscidifurax raptorellus. The sequence goes on from JAHUUD020000102.1 coordinate 79,424, forward strand.
TATTCGTTCTGCGACTTTCGTTCTGTCACGACTGTGCAAAAAAACATAAGGTTTAAGAAAACGAAACCCGTTTCAATTTCCTTTTTGCTTAAGTCGAAAACAAATCGAATAAAAACTTGCTTGAATTCATTTTAAACTAGCTTCAACTAAACATTTATGGTAAACTTATTGTACAAGAAGAATGCTTGAATCATGTTGTTAAGCTGATGTTAATAAAAACTAGTAATATAAAAGGTGTTGAAGAAGGTGCTCGTACAGTTCAAACCATTTCACGGTTGACAAATTATTACAGAAGTGCCATAGTTAGAAATGAATCAGACGTCGAAGCAAAGAGAAAAAATATACTAGCTATTTTATGTTATGTTATGGTTCGTCTACAGATGAAAAATACGATTATGCATTTTGGCCAACAGATATTGATTGATTGCGTTTTTTTAATCGATCCCTTGCAAAAAACTAAAAGCATCAAGCCACAATACAATGCAAGTGAGATTACATCAGGAAATAGTGAATTATATAAGGTCTATTTATGAACATCTCACTAATACAGAATTACTTGAAAGGTGTACTCGAAGATTGACACAAAATATTAACGAATCACTGCATTCTGTTATTTTGGTCATATGTTCTAAAAATACCCTAATGTCTAAAGGGAGGATAGAATTTTGTTTTGGATAAAATGATGTTTCAGAATTAAATATGGTCAAGTAGCGGCAGCAGAAAGTTTGGTTACTGTAAAAGATTCTTCATTGGCTACAGTTACGTAAAAAAATTTAAATAAAAGGGATCAAACAAAAACAAGATTAAGTAATTATAAGGACTAACACGAATCAAAGAAATTCGGAATAGATATTAAATTCAGAAGAGAACAAAGAAATCAGCAAAAAGAACATCTGTAGGAACTACTAATGGTGCTGGATACTTTAAATATAAGATAATAAAAACCGCTCCTAATTTATTATTTAGCTTTATCCTAATCGATTTGTTCTAATATAAAACATCATACAACTAAATATGTTAAATACAAGAGATAACCTATCCAATGAAATTGAATCATAATATCTTTTAAACTAATCGTATTCATGCGCTGCAAAAAAGATCTATCTTTTCCTAAAATTTGAATTTAAATAAATAACCTTAAAAGCCTGTAAAAAAATACTGTAAACCTGCGACATAGAAAATTCATTTTTTTATTTTTTGTTATTTAGCTCAAACACTAGTCGCCAAAATGGATTTAATTTTGTCAGCAAGTAGATATCTTTTTCTATTGTCATGCATTTTCTCAAAATATTTGACAATTTAGTTTTGGAGATAGGTTTTTTTTTTGATTCGCGTATTTTATCATAACAATCGAACGGAACGGTAAATCTGGAATATCTTGCGGGAAAAATAGACAATCTTGTGCTTATTCAGAAATACTATTTCTGAATTTATTATATATACTGTATCATTAAAGAAGTAAAAATATATGTTCAAAAATAGCAGAATTTATATGTATTTATAGTAGAAGAAAACTGGGTCAATTAATAAGCTTACCTTAATGCTCGCTTGAATGCTAGATTTTACCAGATCTTCGAGCCTATCGTTATTCGCATACAACCAGGCTCCTGTAGCAACTTGAGCTACAATAACTACAAGCATACAGCTAAAAAAGCTTACAAGCATACATTGGGACTCTCTATACGCCCCACAGCATCCAAGAAATGATATTGTGAACATTAAAGTTCCAGCAGTAAGTAAAATGTAAAGTCCAGCATAAAAATTTGTTTGGTCTTGAGAAAGTGTAACTAAAAATGCTTGATCTACTAACATCCAAATAGAAAGAGATACAGCTAAGGCTCCAAATACCTAAAATACAATTATATAATTAAAGCAATAACTTTTAGAACATTTGAAATTAATAACTATATATTATATGGGCCATACCACATCCACCCGTGGCAAAAATTTTTAAATCTCGGAAATAATTTTTTTCCTAGTTCACTATACTCCCAAAAGAACGTAAATTAAATTTCTGACCTCAAGGTGCCTTAATTGCAAAGTTATAGCCATATTAAAATTTGAGCTTAAAGATTTTTATACTTTTCTCGCCAAATTAACTTATGTTTTTGGTATGCTCGAAGCATATAAAGCAATATAAATGATGAAATCGATGTTGCAAAGTAAAGGGCATCTCATTAAATTTTTCGAATGGTATACAAATTAATTTTGGCATTAAAAATCTAGTCAATGATGCGTTTGCGATCGAAGATCACGAATCTGAAAAAATGAATGACGAATGTAATAAAATACGATTGAAATTCAAAGCTATCAAAAGAACAGAAACGCATATATATATGTTCTTCTGATAGCTTTGAATTTCAATCGTATGTTATTACATTCGTCGTTCATTTTTTCAGATACGTGATCTTCGATTGCAAACGCATTGTTAACAAGATTTTTAATGCTATCAAAATTAATTTGTATGCCATTAGAAAAATTTAATGAGATGCCCTTTACTTTGCAACATTTGATTTCATCATTTATATTAGGACTTGCAGCTGTGTAAGCGTAAAATTTCGATCTACCCGAAACGAAATTATCTATATATGTATTCTCACCATATCCACAAAGCTCATCTGTAATATCACCTACTTTAGAACCAATAAAAAGATTATATCCATCCGGAATATCGTTATGTGAATCAAAAATACAGGAATCTGTGTCATAATAAAGAACACGTTTACCTAATTGTTCCAAGTATTCGTACAGTTTTAAACGCGCTTGTGTTATGGTGTAAGCTGCAATCATGATACTAGTATGCGGAGCAGGTCTTACAGCATCGTCTCTGTTTTGCCAATGATTAATTATTAACAAGTTGCCCTAGCGCGCAACTTATTCTCTGTAATTGTCGCTAAGAGCAATTATACCTTCATCGCATTTGTACTCTTCTATATATCGGGCTTTTGTGATTCATCCATATACCACATAGGCCAACTGCTAGCCTCTTGCTTGATTTTTAAGAATATATCCACATATTCTGTAAAAAGACCACCCCTACCGTTAGTATGATTATACCGCGTTATCTCATAATGCCAAACAATATAAATTTTTGTAATGCTGTAACAAAGTTCTACACCTTTAGGGAGCTCGTCTACAACCCAAGTGCCCATAAATTCTCGCACTTTTGGATTCCCGTGATTGCAATCTGTTTGTATCATTTCATCACAGCAAGTACAACAAAGAACAAAGAGAATATGCCCGTGCATTTTAATTGGTAAAAGAGGAATGTGTAGATTACGTAGTGGTAAAATGCTACATTTTATTAAACCCACAATCAAGGGGCACGACATCGCGACGATGGATAGTATAAGTATGCAACGAGACGTCAGTCTCGTGCAGAACACACGACACTACCCGCTCACCTCCAGAGGGCGTTGGCGCCAGCGACTGGGGCTATATAAGCCCAGCCGACAGCACAGCGAGGCAGTTCAGTTAGAGCTTCCGATCCAAGCGTTGCCATGAGCATACGACACCGTTGGGAGAGCGCTAATAGAACCACCGACATCTGGCCGTTTTGTGCGCACACGTGACGGCGCAGATATCCGACATCACCGTACCGCTATCTGGATTACCACTGTGAGCACACAGGATAATTCAGAGTCACTAAGTACCTGGAGGAGCACCTTCGTGAGCACAAGTGGGGCAACTACAGGTGCGAGAGCCACCGCCAATTACCGTTTCACCGTTTCCTCGTCCCTATTGCCGCTGTGAGCACATAGGGTAATAGAAACCAGAAACCGACTGCAGAGACTTGCAGAGTCGTGAGCACACATCTCTGTCAGACTCTGCACATCCACTACACACACCTCCACCGTTCCGCCGTTCCGCTTGCCGCTTTGCGCACACAGGACAAGAGAAACCGCGAGAAGCAGCCACGTCATCAGGTTGAGTCATGCGCACACGTCTCAGCCAGATCCTGTGGGACACCGACAAACACACACACAGACACCGTTCGGACGTTCCTCTGTTCCGCCTACCGCTGTGTCCACATAAGGTAGAAGGAAGCCGAGAACCGGCACAGAGACCGCGCAAGATCGTGCGCACACGTTCTTGTGAGGACTCTGTGACTAAAAACCCACACCCCGGTATTCCGCAGTTCCTACTGTCACTGTGTGCACATGGGACAATAGAAACAACCAAACAACTGCACTTGGGGGCTTCAAAACCGTGCGCACACGACGGCGTCGTAACCGAATGAAGTAAACCGTAAACAAGCCACACCGTTCCGTACCGTACCATTACCGCTCCGTACCGTATAGAGTATAAGAACAAATTGTAAAGACAAGTCTTTCTAAATAGCGTATTCTTGTTTGGTTTTGTTACAGGTGGCGAATGACAGCACACCATATTTATAAATAAATATAAACCACTCAAACCAAATCAGAACGTAGTTGTTTTTAACCTACTTCCCTCTCCGAATCCTGGTCCCGTCTGACAATATCCGGCGCGAGGGAAACGCAACCGTTACAAGTACTTCAGTACATATGCGTCTTCAACCGCTGCATAGCAAATTGACGGATCTATTTTTAGATTCTAAATTCTGGAAAAACATTTATTTTTTAATTTTTTAATTGTTTTTTTTATGGCCATTTTTTGATTTTTGAAAAACATTATTTTTGTTCAACTATTCCATTGTTACAAACAATTCAGATAATATAATGACCTATTTTTCCATGTTTGGTCCTCGAATAGACCGCTCCATTCGGCAGATAAAATGAAAATGGTGATTTTTTTTTAAATGTATATCTTTGAAACTAAACATCATAACGTTACAAAAAAAAAATATGTTGATGGATTATGTGTCAAACTATATTTCATTAAAATTTCAAGTGATTTGACAGCTTATTTTTTTAGAAATAAATCAAGAACTGATAAAAATGAGTTTTCTTTGAGTCTTGATTACGGGCGTAAAAAGTCCTTATTGCAATTGAAATTTTGGGAAAAGATATATCTTTTGATTACCTCGGTTAAGTTCTTTTCGCAGCTTATGAAAATAATTAGTTAAAAAGATATTAAAATACAATTTTTTTGTCTCTCAGCCTTTATATCCTGTATAACTGAAAATCATTATTTTTGTTAAACCTTATAACTCGCTAACGAAAACTCAGAATGTTTTGACAAAATTCATGGTTTTATGAGGTTATGAAATCTATTTGTGATATAAATCGCAATTCAATTTATTACGAAGATCCGGAGAAAAAGAAATGCATTATTAAATTAATATACTTGAACGATACATACGAACAAGGAACAATAGATTTGTTTGGAGGAAGCTACGTGCCAATGAATTGGCAGTGGTTTTTTTCTATTTAATCATAGTAATTTTCTTATTTTTTCTATTTTTTAGGTTCGTGCACAATTGTATCAAGTTTAATTGTGTCAAGCATTAAGTTTATCCCACGCATCCTGATATTTCTATTTAATTGCTTTAATATATCTAATCCTGTAATAAACTTCATTGTTGGTAATCTTGAACTCACAGATTCAATTAGTCAATTTTGTTAGCAATATGTTGGTAGAGTATCCATATTTTATGGTAAAAATTCTATAATTCTATGTATATTATAAACAAAATTGTAGGACTTTTTTAGTCAAATTTTTTCATATAAAATAATTTAATAAGTATAATACGGTATGGTGTGTCTCTAGATATTACAAACTAGATCCAAATTATTATTGTAACTGTACTTTATTGAATTTCACATTGAAAATCACAATCCAATTATGACTCCAATTTTTAAAGTTTTCTGTATACTTTTGGATCAAAACTCTAATTATAAAATATCTTTATCTTTAAAACTCTAATTTAAAGCTCTAAAATTTTTTATTTTTTAATTTGATAAAATTGTTTCATTGATATATGAGAAATATTGATATTTGATACCTTGGGATTATGCAGGAATACATCTTAAGGGGACAAACCACCTTTAAAATCTGAAACAAAAAATTCAACATTAGATTTTAATTTTAAAATATAATTGAAAAAAAGTCTTTTCATATGAAAGTACTTACAATAAACATTAAATATCTAAATTTTTAATGTATTTCAACCTGATATGCCTTCCTGGCAAAGCAGACTAGTTTCGATGACTTTCCGTAAGACTCCAAGTGTATGCATGGTTTGATTGGGCTTAAATTTTGTGGAGATACTCTTTATACGTGTACTTTCAGTATGAACGGAGGGATTTTCATTTGAGCTAGTAGAAGTATATTTTGGTTTGAATAATTGCAATATTACACCTATTTTGCAATAATTTTATCACTTTTATTGGTGTTGAATAAATTCTACTCGTTCAATTCAAAATCACTCCGTTAATACTGAAAGTATTCCTCTAAGAAGTATCTCCACAAAATTTGAGTCCAATTCAACAATGCGTTCTCTTGGAATCCTATAGACAGTGAGCTAAAATTCATAAAAACGATATTATGAGATATTTAACAATTAAGATTCTAATTATGTTAGCTGTAATTAATACTTATCTAATATATTCAGGATCTTATCTTCTCTTTCCAATGTATTAGAAAAGCGTATCGTCTAGTTGGCACCAATATTCCACGGTTGGCTTGTGTTGAACCGCTCTTCTGTTGTTGTATGAGCTGAAATCTAAAAAACACAAAAATTAGAGATTTAAGTACACTGTACTTATCACACTTAACTCAGTTAATAATACTTATCTTTTTTTTTGTCACATAGACAAAGCATTGTAGTCATTCATTGAGTCTGCTACACATCCATAACCTCACCTGTCACTGTTGTCAACTCCGCTACACCGGTCTCAAGCCCGGGGCCCCACTACCCAAGAGGTGGGGAAGGAGGAGGGGGAGGAGTAACAACCTCGCTTAAAAAACCAAGGTGCATCTGGCCCGGATGCTAGCACTTTGTTAAAGGGCCCCTTCCTAGGGTACAGGAGCTAACGGTGCTGCCACGAAAGTCCTCGGCACCCCAGCACTGCTTAGAATTACCGAAACATCAGGTATTTAGGGTGGCAAGGACAATCAATCAAGAAGCGTTCTCAAACATATGAGTACCCAGGCAGGCATTACTAATCCTGCCGCCGATTCCGATCGGGTATCAGCCCCGGTGGTCGACGCTCGCCTCCTTGGGGATAAACCCCTTGGATCTGGGAGAGGCGAAAGTACGCTTTCGAAGTACAACACAACCAGCCCCGTTGTAGGTAACCTGGCACGGGAAGGCAATGGTAATGCTACAGGAAAGAAGGCAGAGAATATGGAGGTAGACGCAGATGGCGACAAGCGAGCAGAAAGCGCGACCTCCAAAAACGTGCACTTAGATCGCCTTGGCAGCAAAATCGATGAGCTGATCGATTATGTCAGGGACAGACACAATGTGCACAAACAAATTAAGGATCTCGCCCGGAGCATAAGGGCCAGCTACAGGGCTCTCTGCTCTGCAGACGATAACCTTATGCAGTGCCAACGGCCAGGGACTAACGGCAAGGTGACCCAAACAACCCCTGGCCTTCTGGAAAGGGCAATTAGCCTAGCAGAGGCGAATGAAGTGACCCCTAAGCCGGTCGGCAAGGGGAAACCACAGCAGGCTAGCCGCGTTAGTGGGGCGAGCACTGCAAGAAGAGTAGCCGACGACAATGTCCACCAGAGGGAGAAAGACTCGTGGCAAGAGGTGGTGACAAGGAAGGCAAAGAAGAAAAAAGAAAAAAGCGTGAACAGGAAGGACAACACTGGTGCTCGTGGCCAAGACCAAAAAGGCACCAGAAAAAGTAGGACGGCAAGAGCAAGACCTCCTAGACCTGACGCCTTAGTCATCAAGGCCGAGGGTGGAAAAAGCTACGCCGAAATCCTAAAGAAAATGAAGGCAGAGCCTAGCCTAGAAAAGTTAGGAAACAGCGTACATAGAATACGCAAAACAACAGCAGGAGATCTGCTACTCGAACTACGACGTTCCAAGGAGGTGGAAACAGCTGAGCTCCAGGAAGCGGTGAAAGCAGTACTAGTGGAAACTGCTACAATCAGGGCGCTGCATCATGAAGAGGCCTTCGAGATTAAGGATCTTGACATGCTGACCACTAAGGAGGATATAGTGGACGCACTACGCAAAAATAACGAGGAAGGACATAATTTCGAACCTACGGCGGTTAAGTCGCTCCGTAAAGCTTATGGAGATACGCAGAAAGCAATAGTACAGTTACCTGCCCAGATAGCCCAGAAGTTTATCAAGGGTGAGAAGATAAAGATAGGGTGGGTTATCTGCCGAATAAGGGCAATAAAGCGAGACACCCGCCCGCTCAGGTGCTATAAATGCTTGGGCTTCTGCCATACTGCTGCAAGCTGCATTGAGCAGCACGATAGAAGCCGCTGCTGCTACAAATGTGGCTCAGCGGGACATGTAGCGAAAGACTGCACAAACCAGCCCAGCTGCATTCTCTGCAGAGGAAAGAACGACGCAGGGAGAAGCGATCATGCCGCAGGTAGCTATAATTGCCCAGCGTACCAAGCGGCAGTGAAAGCCACAAAACAAAGAAGATGAGAATAGTACAGTTAAACCTGAACCACTGTGAGATAGCACAGGACCTTCTCTGTCAGTACGTCCGTGAGCAGAAGATTGATATTGCTATAATCAGTGAGCAGTACAGAGATCTTGAACAGCCAAGGTGGGAATCCGATGGCTCCGGTAAAGCAGCTATTTGGGCGTGCAGAGACCTTACCTTTCAAAGTAGGATGAAAGTCAAAGAAGCAGGTTTTGCCAGCGCAAAGATTGAGGGTATACAGGTATACAGCTGTTATGCCCCACCCAGTGCGCCAATAGATCAGTTTCAGCAGTTCTTGGACCGGCTAGTACGAGATGTCAGGGCTAAAAAACCAGCTATTATAGCTGGGGACTTTAACTCATGGGCGGTTGAATGGGGCAGCCGAAAAACTAATAGAAGAGGACAGGCCCTACTAGAGGCATTCACACTTCTGGACATGGTGCTGGTGAACGAAGGCAACGTACCAACCTATAAAAAGGTGGACGCTGAATCAGTGATCGACTTAACATTTGTTAGTAGATCTCTGGTAAAAGAGGTGAGTAAATGGACCGTAAGCGATCACTTCACTAATAGTGATCACCACGCCATTATAATGGAGCTGGGCACACAAAACATGGTGCACTGTACTACTAACCCTATAAGTACGAAAATGGAATGGAAAGCCAAGGAGTACGACAAGGAACTATTTCTGATGATGTTAGGAAATATCCAATTGACGGGATCAGCAGAACATAAGGCTGAACAAATGACAAAATGGCTCACCCGAGCCTGTGACGCAGTTATGCCAAGAAAAGTGCCCAATCAAAGATGGGCACCAGTATATTGGTGGAATGAGAAGATTAGATCAGCGCGCTCCGCTTGCCACCGAGCACGAAGGCTTGAGCAACGGGCAAGGAAAAAGTTTTACCGAACCGGTATTGGAAGCGAAGCTGTAGAAGAATGCAGCAGAAGAATGAAAGAAGCCAAGTGCACCCTCAAGAAGTGCATCAGTGAAAGCAAGCAGAGATGTCATAAGAAGCTGCTAGAAGAGGTCAATAAAGATCCATGGGGCAGGCCCTACAAAACAGTTATGAAGACACTCAAAGGAAGCTATATACCCCCACCAAAGTGCCCAGAGGTACTAAAGAGGGTAGTGACAACACTTTTTCCAAGTCAGCCGGACGCACCATATGCTATAGCAGAGGAAGTGCGGGAAGAAAATATACCTCCAATTACAGTTGAGGAGCTACTTGTAGCAAGCAAGAGGGTAGAAAACAATAAGGCTCCCGGTCCTGACGGCATACCAAATGTAGCGCTGAAGCATGCCATCGAGGCTAAACCTGAAGAATTTGTTGGCCTCTACAATGCATGCCTGGCCGAAGGGAGATTTTCGACGAACTGGAAAAAACAGCGACTTGTATTGTTACCTAAGGGTAACAAAGCGCCCGGAGGGGAGACATCGTACAGACCATTATGTATGATGGACACTCAAGGAAAAATACTGGAGCGCATTATCAGCAACAGGATGGAGTGCATAATCGAAGAGACCAAGGGGCTTGCCTAGCACCAATATGGCTTTCGGAAGTGCCGATCTACTTTGGACGCGATCGGCCTAGTGGTAAACACAGCCCGAGCAGCCATCAGTGGAAAACGGTGGAAGGGCGGAACAAAGAAGTACTGTGCAGTTATTACTTTGGATGTCAAAAACGCATTCAACTCTGCAAATTGGACGAAGATACATGAAGCGCTTGAAAAGCTTGAGGTGCCCACATACATCAGGAGGATGATGGCCGACTATCTGAAGGACAGAACTTTACTGTACGAAACGGATTGCGGCACTGAAACCTACAAGGTCACGGCAGGTGTTCCACAGGGATCAGTACTGGGCCCGCCATTGTGGAACATTATGTATGACGGAGTGCTGAGACTACAACTCCCGCGGGAGGCTATGGTAGTAGGATTCGCAGACGACATAGCTCTTGTAGTAGTAGGGAAGGAAAAAGAAGACGTCGCTGAAATCACCAATGAAGCGATCACCACCATCCAGAGGTGGCTGAGAGAAACGGGACTTGAACTCGCTGGACACAAGACCGAGGCGATCCTGATATCTAGCAGGAAGAAAATGGAGACAATCACCCTAATGGTAGACGGCCATGAGATAACCTCTAAATCGACTATCAAGTATTTGGGCGTTACTATAGACGAAAAGTTGACGTTTAAACAGCACCTTGAATTAGCAGGTAAAAAAGCGTCAAGAACGACTGCTGCTCTTTCTCGGCTCATGCCGAATGTCGGTGGAGCTACTCAGAAGAAAAAGAAGCTGTTAGCAAGTGTCAGTACATCGATTATGCTGTACGGGGCACCAATTTGGGCAGATGCAATGGCAATAAAAGCCTATGCGCGGAACCTGTCATCCGTGTATAGACGGAGTGCGCTAAGAGTAGCGTCTGCTTACCGCACGGTATCGGACGATGCAATAAGCGTCGTGGCAAGCATGCCACCCATCGACCTCTTAGCACTAGAGAGGAAGGCCATATACATGGCAAAACAGGAGAACAGCGATAGAACGAAGGCAGAAATCTGGAACGCTGCCAGAGAACAAACAGTAGCTGAGTGGCAGAGAAGATGGGACAGCAGCCTGAAAGGGCGCTGGACGCACCGACTTATACCAAAGATTGAAGACTGGATCACAAGAAGACACGGGGAAGTAAACTACTACCTCACGCAATTTTTGACGGGACATGGATGCTATCGAGCATACCTGTGTAGATTTAATTTAGAAGACTGTCCAGACTGCCCAGCATGTTTGGACATGTGCGAGGACGCTGAGCACGTTTTTTGCTACTGCTCGCGTTACCAGCAGGAGCGTGAAGAGTTTGAACGCTACCTCCAGACCAGAGCAACTCCTGAGTCTATTATGGTAGCTATGTTCGCCACCGCTGAGGGCTGGCACGTGGTTAGTAACTACGCCGCGGTCATCCTCAAGAAAGTGAGGGGCGACGAAGAGAGAAGAAGACGAGAGATGCTGCAAGAAGCTGACGACCGGACGATGCGGTAAGAAGTAGACGGCAGCCTATAATGAAGAAGGTACGATAGTAGATCTACTAGATATGGACGCATAAGGAATGACAATCACATCAAGGAGACAAGGGCAATGTCCCTATGCCCCCCCGCGAAGTAATACTTGACCGTGGTACCGCGGGGGAAAAAGGCACTGAAGACGGAGCTTGGCCCTCCTCACCGACAAATCGGTAAGGAGACCGAAGAGGATTCGGGTTGCAATTGGATTCTATATTCGGTCGCAAAACGAAGGGTTTTAGTTGGTGAGAATCCAACACACGGTGGCTCAGGCCATGTCATGGTCTATTAAGATTTTTCCCTCCAACCTCTTTCTCCAATAATAATAAAAAAAAAAAAAAAAAAAAAAAAAAAAAAAAAAAAAAAAAAAAAAAAAAAAAAACCCTGTCACTGTTGACAGAGACGGCTCATGCCAGCTCTGCAAAGAATAAAATAAAAAATTTATATTTAAGAGGGAACTAAATTATATTTATTTATTTTATTAGATAAATTAAATAATAAACACAAGTTAGTGACAATAAAAATATAATCATTGGTTAAAGTAAACATTTGTAATGAATACATTTACAATAAATACTTTAGTGGGCTCCTGCTGCATATGATGACTCTTGGATTCCTTCTCGTGTTCTTCTTCTGATAGTCCGGGCCTCTACGGTACTGCTTAATGTTTTTCTTTCTGCATGAAAGAGTTTGGCATCGTTGCTCGTATTGGTCTAATCCACTGCTGCACATCCTGGACTGATGTCAAACTTCCTCATAATATTCAGAAATCCTGTGCATCCATCATTGAAACAGTTCACAGCTATATATACACCAATCTTGAGAACCAGCAAGCCACTCTTGGTCCAACTTTTTCACTTGAATTGATTGAAGCAATCTGTTTACACTTTACACCCACAACATCAACTTTGAACCCGAATCCTTGTACGCCAGACTCACTTAATGTCACTTCGTCGTTGCACTGATTGCATACTAAAATGTTCTGAAGTGCAGGAAATAGAATACTGATGTCAATAATTCTATTTCTTGTGTCACCAATAGAGTCTTTGATCACTGTTGCACTTTTAACTTTTTTTTGCACTGATAGAGGGTCTTGGTCTTTCTGAATGATTTTCCTTCTTCGTCAAAACTTCTCTAGTCCTCTTCTTAGGTTCCTCGAGGATACTTATTGTCAGGATGAGTACTTTGAAGTCTTCCCTTCTTATCTCTTGAAGACATTTTGCACAGATTTGGCTGCACTACACACATATATGCACACAAATTGTCACAAAAAAAAATAAATAAAAAAGAAAACACACAAATGAATTTGAAAAACGAATTTGTTTAAAATTGTCTCTATTGAAACAAACAAATATCGTGTAAATTCAAACTTTTATCAGCAATATCTGGTTTTCACATTTGGTCTTAAAGAAAAAATATGATAGAAATATAAAGTAGGAAAAAACCGAATTTTATTGAAATTCAGTAAAAAGGTAGTATACAAATTTCGCTTAAAACTTTACCAAAAAATTTTTTTTTGAAAAATTTGACTTCAGAATTGACTTTTGCGGAAAATTTCCTATGAAAATAAGAAATAAAAAAATTCGATTTTTTAAAGATTCAAAGGTGGTTTATCCCCTTAATTCTTTAACTAGTATACGGTATGTACCTATGTCACAAACTAAATCCAAATCTATTATAAATTACCTTTACGTATTATTTCGAAATGGACTCTAATTTTCAAGTTTTCTGCATAGTTTTGTATTAATTACAACTCTTTTATTATTTTTATATTTTAAATTGATTTACAGGTAAGCGACTTAATTTTTTTCTATATTTATATTAAAACTAAAGAAAAATTTAATAATATAGCTTTCGAATACTTTTCTTTATTAAAAAATTAATACATATTAATAAAATTTTTCTCGTTCTTGATCTATGTTCAATAAGTTATTCTACAATAGTATAATAGTATAAAAAAAAATAAAATTATGAAAGATTAGAAAAAATTAGAACTTTTCTCATTCATCATCTAATAGTTGTTCGTTCATCATTTCTGCATTTCTTATCTCTGCAGCTTCTCTCATTGATCTCTCTTTGTTTAGATTTGTCCTTGTTCGCATAGAAGTGCAATCAGTTATGTCGACCAGTAATTCTGCAACGTTCATCATATCACGTTGATAAGGGTTTAAGCGCGGAGGTACGAATCGCCTTTGGTTTTGTCCAACTCTCATCACTCCTCTATTACCTCTACGTTGACCTGCATAATATATATACATTTATATAAATTAAGTAACAGAAATATAGATACTTTATTTTGAGAAGAAATTGACTAACACATATGATAATTAATAGTTTATAATAGCTTTTTTCTATGTACTAAAATAAATTAATTTAACTTTAAAAATTTACTTTATCTTCATTTGCCTGTTCCTGATCAAGTTGAAATTCTCTAGCATTATAAATTCCTTGGGGCTATATTCCTTGGGGGATAGCTCCACGTTCTTGTCCTTGCATTTTTTCAGCATTAGCATTGCATTGGTCCTGACGTTGCTGCCCACCAATACCAGCATTGCCTCGGTTACGTCGTTGCTTCGGAGCTTGATTTTGGAGTCCCTATTGACCATTAGCATCTAAGCCATGACCTTGGAGAGGTTGTGGTCTTCCTTGAAAGTTATTCTCCAATAATCCTCTTTGAATGGAAAATCCAAAACTTAAACTCCTAAATCTAACAGCCCCACGCGCCCCGAGTTTTACGCAATAATACGTCGGCAAATCGGAGGGAGGCGAGCTGCAGCGAGGAAAAACCAAAACTTAAACTCCTAAATCTAAACTACCCCACGCGCCCCGAGTTTTACGCAAAAATACGTCGGCAAATCGGAGGGAGGCGAGCTGCAGCGAGGAAAAAACCAAAAATTATACTTCTAAATCTAACAGCCCCACGCTCCCCGAGTTTTACGCAAAAATACGTCGGCAAATCGGAGGGAGGCGAGCTGCAGCGAGGAAAAAACAAAAATTATACTTCTAAATCTAACAGCCCCACGCTCCCCGAGTTTTACGCAAAAATACGTCGGCAAATCGGAGGGAGGCGAGCTGCAGATTTTTGCGTAAAACTCGGGGAGCGTGGGGCTGTTAGATTTAGAAGTATAATTTTTGTTTTTTCCTCGCTGCAGCTCGCCTCCCTCCGATTTGCCGACGTATTTTTGCGTAAAACTCGGGGAGCGTGGGGCTGTTAGATGTAGGAGTTTAAGTTTTGGATTTTCCTCGCTGCAGCTCGCCTCCCTCCGATTTGCCGACGTATTTTTGCGTAAAACTCGGGGGGCGTGGGGCTGTTAGATTTAGGAGTTTATGATTGCATGGGCAAAGTTTAAAACACAAATGAAATTTTTGCAATAATTTATTAGAACAATCTTTTTTAACAATTTTGATCAGATTTGTGTTTGCCGACCCCAAAAACCTTATATGTGATACGTTTTCTGGATTAAAGTTTCAAAAAATCGAGTTTCGCATTAATTTATTTAAACGAAATTGTTTAAACAATTTATTTTGCAATTCTAACATCAGATTCGTGTTCAGCGACCCCAAAAACATGATATTTGATAAGTTTCCTGGATCAAAGTTTCAAAAAATCGAGTTGTGCGTTAATTTATTTAAACAAAATTGTTTAAACAATCTATTTTACAATTCTGATATCAGATTCGTGTTCAGTGACACCAAAAACCTTAAATCTGTTGTTCTTTGTTCTTCATTTTTGCGTAATTTTACAAATGGCAATTCTCGACGGTAGCGTAAAAGGGGCGACATTGCAATTTGCTATTAGAAAGTTAATTAAACAAAAAAAATTATTCTTTTATTGTAACTTTTCTTCTACTGATTTATAATGAATTATGAAATACCAAGTAGAATTTTTCCAAGCACTTTTTTTTGCATTAATATTTAAATTTCGCGCTCTCATTGTGCCACTTCCGGCATCGCTGATGCCGGTTTGATCGTGAAATACCGCTTTGAGCAATTGCCCTATAAACATTTCGGGGCAAACTGCCAGCAAATTGCTGTCCACGCGCGCTATTCCCATGTATTTAGTATAGGACTTTGCGCACGCTCGGCGACAAATGTTTGCAGGGTGGTTAGAATAACGAACACAGAGCAATGATATAAGTTTTTACTAGATCCTCATTGGCTAAAGGCAGGAACCAAAGCGCCCCACTGCCAGGAAAATGAACATCCCTTTACAACAAGTAGTATTTCTACAGGTAGTATAGTATATATATGGTATACATAGATATACTATACACGCGTGACAACAATTCGAACATTCTGACCTTTAAGAAAGTCTACGGGACTAGAATAGTATTGTAATGACTACAGACATACAGCTTTTATGATTAGCTCCATTTTATTAAATGAATAACTATCTGAATTTGTTAACAAAAGCCAGGGGTAAGAGAGAAAGAGAACCAACTGCTATGTCCTCGGGAGGCCAAAAGTGTTCCCATTTTTCCGACAAAGATCGCCATGCACATTCGGTATAACTGCTGACATTTAACGTGTAACAGAGCCTCTCGCGGAAACCAAACAAACTAAATAGCGTTGTGGGCTTTTAAAAAGGTAACCGGGGATCGAATCCCGCTCGGGGAATTTTTTCTATTAATAATGACAGTATTTGTATATACAATCATTTGAATGTAATAGTACATTTTTAAACAAGAAACAATATTAAATGAATAAGTGCATAAAATGTTACATAAAAATGCAGCTATCTGTATATTTTAAAGCAGAGACGAGAATTAATGAAGGTAAGTAGATTTTTTTATATCATAAATGTACGTACAATTAATACTCCGAATTAATCCTCATAATAAGCAGCATATTGAATAAGGTTAAGCTGTAATCAATTAAATTACACCTAGCTATACGCATATGCGACTTTTAATAAGATACACTTGTTTGTACTTATGGTCTAGTGGCGTAAGTCTCTACCTCGAAACCTTTTGGCTCTGGGTTCAAGACTCGCTCGAACAACTTTTTTTTTTTCATTTGAAATTAACGTTATATTCACAAATAATATTTTAATATTAAATGTTAGAAATTGTTTACTTCAAAACACGATTATAATAATAATAATAATATCATGCAACAAAATTAAATTATTAATTATTCATTAAGTAAAAAAAGCGATTGGGTAGTAAAATAAATAATAGTTTACGTTTTTTTTTACACTACCGATTCTAATAAAAAGTCGTTTATTCAATAATGAACTTGTCGTCCGCGTTGCGCGAATTCGCGTCGCGAGAATGCCGCAAAATATATGACCGGATCAGCGACTGGGGCCAAATGCCTTACCAGTCGATCGCGCATAAATAAATGGAAATAAAATCCTACTTTCCTATCGCAGCGATCTACGTCGTCCTCTGGCAAGAGAGTCTCTCTCTCTCGACCTTGCCGTGTTGCTGTTGTGGTAGTAGCTGTGGTTGCTGCGGTTGCTGCTATGCTGCCGTTGCTGCTGTTGCTGCTGTCGTTGCTGCTATCGTGGCTGCTGTTGCTGCTAGGGGTGCTGTCTTGCTGCTGCTGCTCTCGTTCAACTTTTGGCGCGCGTCTTAACAACTTAACTATTCGCGAGTGCGGTCAAAAGCTAACAGTCTCGAATTTTCCTCAAATTTCGAGTTCTCTACCGGCCTTCCCGCGCTTCGGCTATCCGCGCCGAAAATTAATTTTGAGGCGATCTATAAATTATTGTCATCTTGGGGTACCTTCCTTGTAAGATAAATTGTAAAGAACCTTGGACCACGGACCAAATAATTCGACAAGTAAGTGGCGACTGCCAAAATCGATTTCAATGATTTTTCTTTATTTTCTTTTTATTCAACACTAAAAAACAGCTCAAATCAAAGACACGATAGAGACGACCTACCCAATAAACTCATTCCATCGTGCAAACAAGAGAATGAATTTAATTCAAAAGGACACATGCCACGCACATGATAAGCATCACATAGGTCATGTGCGGTACACACCGTGCCAACTCAAGCTCTTTGTTGCGAATTGAATATTTCATTAAATAAAATCATTGTGGAAAAGGACATCTTAGTGGTCTTTAAATTGGTTTAAAGAACTCAAATTCCCAAGAGTCTAATCAGGCCCCGAACGAGACGTTCACTTGAGGACCAAAAGGACAGCTACAGAGAAAGAAAGGTGAAAAGGAACAACATTTCCGTTCACCCACCACTCTTACAACAAGGTAAGGAAGATCTTTATTTTTATATCACAAAAGGAGAGAGAGAGATAGAGAGCATTGACATTAAGGAACGATTCAGTAAGTCGAGTCTCACCCGCAGCTGTACAGCTGTGCGCGTGTCAAGAACTTACAAAACATTATTTATGTAAATGACAAATCGTCACTTAACATGTATACATTTATTGAAATATTATTTAACTATTCGAATTTCGGAACATCTTTAAGTTTGACTGGAAATTCTATATCACCAAAGTTTAGCTCATTCTCATACAAACGATATTGATTAACTCTATTGGAATTAGTTTCACTAGGATGCAATACTGAAAGTATATCGCATACTTAAAACACTTATTATTATTATTAAGGACGTTAATACATGCTTTTTTCTTTTCTATAAACTTCGGAAGCGGAATTAAGGAGCTCCCCTTTATCAGAGAATATTTTTTCATATTTATACACAAACTGATAATATTCTCCTGAAATTCTTCGAGCTGGGTGAGAATAGGGTCATTGATATGATATTCAAACCATTCCTCTAAATTCGTAGACATGTATGCTGTAGCACTGTCAGGTGTAAAGTATTTAATGTCTGTCATCTCCTCACCATTAGTCTGCATAGAAAATTCTGCGATAAAGTCAGAATTTATTTTTACAGCA
This sequence comes from Muscidifurax raptorellus, assembly GCA_020010945.3. Classification (NCBI taxonomy): domain Eukaryota; kingdom Metazoa; phylum Arthropoda; class Insecta; order Hymenoptera; family Pteromalidae; genus Muscidifurax; species Muscidifurax raptorellus. The sequence goes on from JAHUUD020000102.1 coordinate 97,901, forward strand.
TTATATTCTTCTAATCAAGCTTGTACCCTAATTTTAAAAAGTTTATGTGCATCGTTCAAAAAACGTAAAATGTCCACATACTTTGTGTTAAACTACACTTGTTTTAATTCGATTTTGAAAAGCCGACTGCTCATCTCGCTATTGAACTCTAGCTTTAGTTTCCTCAGATTGTAGACTACCTCCTTGCTGAAGAAGTTGTTCGAATTCAACTTGTATTGATATTTCTATTCTTCTGCTCTTGAAAGATTAGATTTGTCAATTTTTTCTTCCACTTCCTTTATTGTCGAATTGCGCATGTCCAACCTATTGGTTATAAATATCATTATTGCTCATTTTGTGAATATTTCGTAAAGTATCACGAAGTACTTCAACAAGACGTTCCAAAAGTTGAGTTGAAGCCATATTTACTTTTTTCACTTCAAAAGTAACTGTAGAGTAACATTCACAAATAGAATTGTACATACTTGTGTAAACAAAAAAAAACTTTATTTCGTGTACTATAGTAGACAAAGACTGCTCTCCAAAGTAAAATTTTTCTTTTACATAAAAAAAACTATGAAAAAAGAGGTGGAAAATTTCAGTGTCAACCAATGAAAAGCTGAGGGGCATGATATTACGAGGCGGAGGAATATTTTTTTGGCAAGGGATGAATTTTCTTTTTTGAGTCAACCAAACATCTACGCTCAGTCTAAACCAATCAGGACACTGCTTTCTTGAATGTCCAATCCTGAAAGAGCTAATGGTGGAGTTTCTTGTTATAAAACCAGGATGTGAGAATTTTCTATTTTATTTTTCGAGGTTACTTCTTACTTAACTGTCTACAGAGCTACAAGATTGCTAGAACACATGACTACAATTTATTATTCAAAATTCATATTTTTGAATTTAAAGAAGAGAACACTTACATTTGCGATATTCAAGGATTTTAAACAATATCTTTTTAAGTCTCTTGTTTAACATATAAAAGTAACAATCTAATAAAATATACAGTCTGCTTAAAATTAGTTTAGTCGTTTTTTTCTCTTTGTTAAATTTCTTTAGTTTTTCATCAAATATATAAAACATAGGTATTTCCTTAACATACAATTGATTTCATTTAAAAAATTCAGTTAATGTTGTTTCTATTATTTTATTAAGTTTATAATTTTTATCTAAACATAATAACATGTGCATATGAGGTAACGACCTCTTTTGAAATTCTTTAACATAGGTATGGACAATGCCTTTTCCTAAAATACCATTTTTATAACTAATTCATTGAATTCTTTCACTTTTTATTAAAATACTTTTGTTACAATGTTTGGTCAATCAATGGAATTTTCATATTTTTCTACATTATCTGTAATTTCTTTCCTATTCGGATTATATGTAATTGTTAAAAATAAATCAGGTTTTCCATAACGATTAACGAGGGACATAGAATCAATATAATTTTGTTTCAAATACCTAGGACTCCCTGTAAAATTTGATGGTAATTTAAACATTTTCCGAATTTTAATATTTTCTGATTCTTTTTTTTATGCAAATAATCCATTACGCCTTTATAGCAAGCGCTTCATAGAACGTTTTGATTTTGTCTTATAATATATAATCTAGAACTTTCAACTTTGACAAAAGCATCTAATTATACCAGCTGAGTAATTTTGCCTAGATTTAGACATGAATTGAATTCATCCCTCACACTAATAAGAAAAGCTGCTCAGGTGTCTGTCGCCGATTTCGATAATATTATAATATGTTGTAGTACATCAAAAAATAAGTGACACGTATTTTCTTTATTGACGGAATACTAAAATTTCCCCCAAAAATCGATTTTTTTTATTATCTCGAAAACTAATAAAAATATCCTAATAAAACAAACGCCAAAAAAATTTTTTTAAATCAGTGTAAGTAACTGCCTTTTTTTCATACTGAAGGGTTGCATCCCCTATTTTTATAAGAGTGAATATATTTTTTTTACATTTTTTTCTTACAGAACTTATTAAATCAGCTGAATTAAATTAACTATTGTACTGTGATTAGAAATATTACAAACTAAAGTTCATATGATTCGGGATTTTTGAAAAAAACTTTGCATGGGGTGAGTTACCCCTGCAGTTAACCCTTTAAGTCGCGCAATTAAGAGAAATATCAATCAATATCAAATGCGATACTTTACGTTTTTTGGATCGCTAATTATGAATCCGATGTCAAAATTGTAAAATTAATTCTTTAAAAAATTTGGTTTAAACAATTGCAAAAATATTATTTTTGTATAATTTTTGTGCTGGAATTCAATTCCACGGTAATAATTAAGTAATAAGGTGATCTTTGAAAGTATATTAATAATCTAATTTTTGTCATAAACAAATTAAATCTAAAAATACACTTTTTTTGAAAATTAATCAAATAATGTTTGAGAATCAGGTTTGAGCAGCATGAAAAGAGTGAGTATTTTTATCGCGAAATATTATTGTAATCTCTGGAGCCGAATTTTGTAAACAACGGAGGACCAGTATTGCCGACCTCGAGATGCGTAATCACAGCGGTTTGATTGCAAGCTTTGACGAATGCACATGGAAAAAGCATATTAATGCGCGGATCGTGAGACATCAAATTTTTACAAGTAAAAGAAGTTTCAAAATTGGACCTTCCTGTATTTCCTTTGGTTGTTTTTATCTTTTTTTCAACAGCTTTAAAAACGTTAATAAACCCGATGAACGTTATCAATCTTTTGCTTATTTCACACCGATATTCACGCACACTCTACGGCAAGTTGGCAAGAGACCAAGCGGAGCACACCGATATGCACGCACACATTACGACTATGCGGCAGCGGAATAAGCAGACAAAATCGAGCCGCAACGAAAAAAAACAAGAAGTCAAGAAATATATAATAGAGCTACAATAAAAATCGTACCGATGTAACAAACTATATGTGGAAATACCCTTGATAATATCATTAATATTAATTATTTTAATACCCAATCGCTATTTTTTCTTAATGAATAATAAAAATTTAATTTTGTTGCCTGACATTATTATTATTATTATTATAATCATGTTGTTATTACTATTTTGCAACTATATATATTGCATAATAGATAATTTTGAAGTAAACAATTTCCAATGCTTAATATTAAAATGTTATTTGTGAATACTCGTATAACGCTAATTTAAAATAAAATAAAAAGAAAAAAAACTTGTCCGAGCGAGTCTTGAACCCAGAGCTAAAAGGTTTCGAGGTAGAGACTTACGCCACTAGACCACAAGTGCAAACAAGTGTATTTTATTAAAAGTCGCATATGCGTATAGCTAGGCGTATTTTAATTGATTATAGCTTAAGCTTAATCAATATCCTGATTATTATGAGGATTAATTTGGAGTATAAATTCTACATACATTTATTATACAAAAAAAAAGCTACTTACCTTCATTAATTCTTGTCTCTGCTTTCAAGTATACAGATTCCTACATTTTTTATGTAATATTTTATGCGTCATCTACGGATAAGTTTTCATCTAAAAGAGTCAACAGAATTCTTCATCTACATTCCCATTTCAAGTTTGCTTGTATTGTTTCAATAAAGAAACAATTAAATAAATACGAAACAGTTTACCATTTAGCTACACATATCTTTGTAAGCATATACTTATTTATTTAATGTTGTTTATTGTTATTATACATGCAATGTAACGGGGTGGTTTCTAGGCGGCTAACTGCCTATGTACCCCGTACAAATGCAAAGTTCTCCTGCACTTTGCTTTTGCGAGATGCTGTACTCGCTTGTGTGGTCGCCTACCTGCGATGATGCTCCGGTGCTCAGTATGCACTACACTCCTGTGTAGTGCCCGCGGAGGCGGCGGTATTCGGCGGTTTGAATAGGAAGTGGGAACGGGACGGCAATCAAATGAACACACTACCGATTCTAATAAAAAGGCGTTTATTCAGTAAGAAATCCGTCATCCGTGTTGCGCGTATTCGCGTCGCGAGAAGGGCGCAAAATCTACCGGCTCAACGACTGGGGCCAAATGCCTCGCCAGTCGATCGCGCATAAATAAAATAGAGATTAATTCCTACTTTATGTCGCGGTTATCTCCGTCGTGCTCTGGCCAGGGAGTCTCCTGCTCGACCTTGCCGTGTTGCTGTGCGGTGGTAGCTCTGGTTGCTGCGGTTGCTGCATTCGTTGCTGCTCTTACTGCTCACGATGCTGCTGTTGCTGCTAGGGCTCCTGTCTTTGCTGCTGCTGTTATCCTTCGAACCTTTTGCGCGCGTAAACTCTGACTTCTCACGAGTACGGACAAAAGCTAACTGTCTCGAATTTTCCTCGAATTACGAGATCTCTACCGGCCTTCCCGCGCTTCGGCTCCCCGCGTCGACGTGCGCGTCTCGCCGCCTGTTGCAGCAAATACTATCATTATAAAAAAAAAAAATCCCCGAGCAGGATTTGATTCTCGGTTGCCTTTTTGAAAACACACAACCCTATTTAGTTCGTTTGTTTCCGCGAGAGGCTCTGTTACTCGTTAAATGTCAGCAGTTCCACCGAATGTGCATGTCGATCTTTGTCGAAGAAATGTGGCACACTTTCAGTACTCGGAGTTGGGTCTCCTTCTCTCTTACTCCCTGACGAAAGCCTTGAATTCACATTGCTATACATACAAGAGGCTGCTCGCACGATCCCAACTTTAAAAGAAGTCGTTGACAGAGGGCGCTTTGTTTTCCTCCAGAAGATGGATTCATCAGTAGAAATATTCTGCAAATAAATACACCAAAATTTTTATAAATCTTATAAACAAAAAACGTCTGAAGTAATTAAAAAAAAACTTGAAACAAATTAAAAAAATAACTATTACTATTTTTGTATAAATTCTAACGTTTTTTCAATTTCTGTTACATAGGGCCAAATGCGTAATAGCACAGAAAGCATATTAAAATCCCTTTAATGCAATAGGAAACTTTTACAATAAATTTATTATTTATATTAACAGTGCATTGTCCTTCTGCATCGTAAATAGACTTTCCTATTAACAACAAAAATTTGTTAAAAAATGATTTATTGGGTTAAAATATTTTTTACGTGTAATTAAATTCTTACCTCTAATTACGATTAGGGGATACATCGTTCCTTCACTGCCATTGTCAGTTTCCTGCGTATAAAATCAAAAGATAAATGATCGGTTTTGCAACAATAGTATAGATCAATAAAATCTGTGACTTTAGCATGAAATGAATAAAAAGTAAGTTATTAGAATACAAAGATCCAAAGATTATATATAACATATTATAAATTATTTCAAAAATTAAATGTTCGAAAATTTCTGTTAGTCATTATATAACAAATTCACACAATTGAAATACAAAAGTTAATATTTACCTCAACAATTTTGAAGCGATGATTTTCATCTTTATTAAAATGTAAGACCAACATTTTAAAAACAACCAATTGCTTGGTTTTTTGATATTTTCTTACATTTAAAGCTTCTGAGTATTCTTTTATTATTGTATTCATTTTATCTTGTTTAATCTTATCTTTGTTTAATTTCTAATAAATATAAGATGTATCTTTTAACAATTTACCCTAGAATATTGAAATAATAATAAATTAAAATTAAAATTAATTGCTAAATTTATTTATCTCTCTACCATCATAATGTATAGTATCACTAACTTTAAACATAAAATTAAATCTGGAACACGTACACACAGAAAACATATCAAATTCGCTAAGCAGCTCTAGCATCGTAGTATAGGTAATAGCTCTTTTTATATTTCAGGGGGTGATATTATATATTATTATTACTATTTCCATGAAAAAAAAAATTTGATTTGATTATATTTAAACACTATTATTTTAAATATTTAATAATTATGGTAACTTAGTAAGCGTAGTGTAAAAAATTAAAATTACTTTCATAATACAGATCAAAAAATATAATAAAAGCACTCAAGTGATTTGTAAGGGGATAAAGTTACCTACTTTCTAAACACAATTTTTAAAATATGATAATAAATTAAACTCTATAGTTTCTCTCGATAAATTTGATATGTTTTATAGCAAAATGAATAATATCTTCTATAATAAACCCTAGTTAAAATTTTGTAAAACTGAATCGATATTATATTTCTTTGAATGTTAAACATTTAATTGAATATTTTTTTTTATTTATTTATTTTATTACTAGTAAAAATTTACATATTATATTACATAACAGTAAACTGTCGCAGAGATAAACGTAGTTATCTGTTCGCGACACCAGCATAACCTTATATACTAAAGTGACTTACAAACTAATCAACCTCATAAGTTTTGTTTAATCAAAATATAATATTCTATAATTACTTTACACTCTAGAAAGATTAGAACAAAACATATATTCACATATACTCATTTTAATTTTGAGTTGAATTCCCATTTTCTATGAGTTATTCCTAATCCATTTTTTTAGTATTGATTTATAATTCTTTGTATTAATTCTCTTTAATTTATTTGGTAAGTCATTAAACGTACCGATAACTTTTACATAGCTATTTTTATTACTTATAGTTTTTTGTCTTTGCGGAACTTGTATGCTTTTTTTCTAGTTTTACTGTTTGAATTGATGTATTCCTGCTTTAAGACTTCATAGTAATATATCAGCGATTCATATGCAAACATTTGTTTTAGATTCATAGGACTATCTGCGAGTATAAACTGATTTTTGTTTATAATTTTCAAAATTTTGGTTTGTAAAGATTGCAATAAATTTAAATTATTCCAGTGTGCTTCTCCCCATGCTATTATACCATAACTAATAATACTGTGGAATAGCGCATAATATATCATCCTTAATGTTTTTATATCTATAAATTTAGATGTTTTTCTCATAATAAACACTAAGTATTTGGTCTTATTAATTATATACTCTATATGATTTAACCATTTCATATTATAATCAAAGATTATCCCTAAATACTTTGCATCTTGGACTCTATTTAATGTTCTACCATTGATTTTTATTCGTATTTCATTTGGAACGCTATTATAATAATTTCCAAATGTCATGTATACAGTTTTGTAAACATTTAATGATAATCTATTAAGTGCAAGCCAATTGTCAATTTTTTGTAGGTAATTATTCATTTTTGTTTCTACTGCTGTCCATTTAGGATCCGTAGATATTATAGCTGTATCGTCCGCATAGGAAATAATTGAATGGTTTGGCATACTAGTTAATAGATCATTTACATAAACAATAAAAAGTAAAGGTCCTAATACAGTACCTGGCGGTACTCTAGTCTCTACTTTCTTATTGATGCTTTCACAATCATTGATTTGTACTCTTTGTTGTCTACTGTCCAAATAACTAGCTATAAGTTTATTTGCTTTGCCTTTAATTCCGTAGTTATATAATTTATCCACTAGACTTTTATGATTCACTGTATCAAAAGCTTTTGCTAAATCAAGGAATGTAACTGCAATTGGAGTACTTTTGTCTAACTTTTTATATATAAGCTTCGTGATTAACGTAATTGCATCTTTTGTTCCTTTACCCTTTACAAAACCATATTGATTTTTAGATATTATATTGTCCAAATTTAAAAAATTACAAATTCTGTTATGTATAATTATTTCAAAAGATATTGGTCTTATAACGGGATGAACGCGATGTTAATTACGTTGCGGTCGCGCAGTCATCAGCTGCGTGCAATGTGACCGATAATCCTCGTTATAATCGAGTAGCCGACGGGCGTACTCGTTTGCTCGCGGAGGCGAGCGGTTTGGGATCTCTGCACCAGGTCCCGCAGAGACGACGGCTAGTCAGTTCGCAAGCACGTCGAGAAACGAAATGCGTGCCCGCGGATGCGGCTGGGTTGCTGAAATACGCGAAGCAGCAAGAAAGGCGATAACGCATGCAAAATGTATAAAATAAGTAAAAGCGATAGTTAACGTTACAACACACAGTTTATTCAGTAAAAGACGGATATTACAGCAGCGTAGCAAGTGTATAAGCTGTGTGAAAAGCGTGTAAGCTGCGTGAAAATCGTGTACTCGTGATGAGTTCGAGCGAGGTCAGCGAGTGCGCGAAAGCACTGGTAAGTGAGCAGGCGAGAGAAAGAGAGCAGATACTTACAAATCGTAGTCGCAACAAAAGGCAGAAACTGGCACGTGCAGCAGGCGGGAAACGCAGGCTGCAGTCGTCGGGTCAGTTTCACAAAAATCCTTCACGAATTCGCACAAAATTACTATTATCGCGCTTGACAAAAATATATTCTTCGAAAGGTCTTGCTCGTGAGCTAGTCGAAACGTATCTATCGCTCTAGTCGCATATCGCGTTGCTCTCTCTCTCCCTACTCTACTCACCTCTGACTCGTCTCCGCTGTCTCTCCTGTAAACACATATAGAACTTAACCTACAGGAGCATGCTGGGTTAGACGAGGGCTATCGCTCTCGTCACAGTCTATAGTTTGACGCGGTTTTCTTATTTCCAGCCTTAGGTATTGGTATTATTTTAGCTTCTTTTAGTTTATTTGGCCAAATAGATTGTGCAATGCAAAGATTAATAATACGTACTAATGGTTCTGTAATGTAAACTGCCAAAAATTTAAGCGTTTCGGAATTTATATTATCCGTGCTTCCATTTGTTAGTTTCATTTCCTTTATTATTTGAAATATTTCCCTATCATTGGTCGTATAGATTTTTTATTCATTTGAGGTAGTTGTACTTTATCACTGCACGATTGCAAAATTTTATTACTTAATTTTTCGCCAATCGAATTAAAATATTCATTCATGTGGTTTGCAATTTCCTTCTTTGCAATTGCCTTAGTAATCCAATTACTTCTAGGTATATTTTTACCCTGTTTTTTACTAATATTTTTATAACTTGCTTGTTTTGTACACTTATTTATTTTTTCTATTAAATTATTTACTGCTAAGTTAGGATCACTCATTGATAATATTATGTTCCAATTTTCTTTAAACGCAATTCTACCTAGTTTATTATAATTTATAGATATTTTTGTATACTCAGATTTTACTTTATCAATTTTTTCTAGTAACATGACAAGTGTATAATGATCTGTTATCGAGTTTGTTAATTTAAAATGCTTATTTTTAATTTATTGTGCTTTCGTGAACATATTATCAATGCATGTTCCCCCAGCAGAGTTATTCGAATTATTTGTAACAGATGACCTAGTAACACCCTAAAAGCCAGGTTTGTATCCCTTATCCAGGGAATTCTTTTCTCTTTAGATTCATTAGCTCTTTTAAGTTTGTTAAAAAATTAGTTTTTGTAATATCTTGCGATCTATACAATGCTGATATTTCTAGATTACCATTAGTAGTTTTAATAATTGAATTTAGTATTTTCATCTGCCTAATTTCAATTATTTCAGTACTTTCAGTAATACCGTCTTTCAAGTATATTACTACACCATCTGACGTGTTTATTTGACTATTATTATAGTACATTTTATATCCCGGTAAAAAGAAACAATCACTATGCTCCAAAACCCACGTCTCCACACATACTATAATAATCGGCTTAGTATCCAAGCCCTCAATAAATGTTTTTAGTTTTAAGAAATTTGTGTTTAGACTTCGAATGCTTAGATATATTAAAATATTTTTTTAAATTTTTTATGTATTTTATAGAGAACTTTAATACTCTGAAATGTACTTTCCTGTCTAAATAGCACATTGTGTATCTCTAATAATTTATCGTAGCCATGATACGCAAAGTATTATTTTGTACAATCCTATCAGTACAAACATTTTTTATCGATCATTTTATATTATTATTTTTATATCATGTTCCTTCTTCTTTGAGCATGGACAAAAAAAATTAAAATATTAACAAACAGCTTACATCTGATGATAGATGACCTACATAATTATGTAAATAGCTACTGTTTATGTAAATAGCCTTTCAAAGAAATTAGGTGACCCAATTCGAAGAATATATGTCAACAATTTAATTATTTATTTATATAAACAAATAATAAAACTCAAGTGTAAACAAGTGTGTTAGTAGTTCGAGAAAAATGTATGAGCTATTAAATTTGTATTTATATATAAATATTAAACTATATAGGTCTCGACAAATGTGCGTCCCTCCTCTCTTTTACGCAATACTTTTAGCCCCTTGAGCTCTCGAAGACTCTTTCCCCTCCTGTTTCCGCTGCTTTACCGTGTACGCTATACCAGCCCCGAGTGCTGACGTCAGAGAGCCAGACTTCCCCCTCTTCTTTTACTTCATAACAGTACCGGTCTCTCTCTCTCTCTCTCTCTCTCTCTCTCTCTCTCTCTCTCTCTCTCTCTCTCTCTCTCTCTCTCTCTCTCTCTCTCTCTCTCTCTCGCTGCCGTGGGTCTTCTCCCGCTGCTGTACGCTATACCAGCCTCGAGTATTAGAGGCGCGTGCGTCTTCCCCCCACCGCTCCAGACCCTCTGGCAGCTGCACTACAGCGATCCGACAACCAGCTACCTGTGGCTCGTATACCTGTACCGTTTATTGCCCTAAAGTCAGCTTTGCTCTCTTTTCGCAGTGTAAAGAGTTGATTGTTACCTTTAAAATGTATGTGGTAGCCCTGAAAAGGGCCGATTGTTCTTTTTTGATGATAAAATTATCTTTTTAATTTATTATATCCCTCTTTTTGAGGATATGAAAGAGTGTTTGTAGAAAAGGATTGATGTGACGAGGAAGACGATGACGACGAGGATTTTTTCCCCGTCTGTTGTATTCATCTTTCTTGGAGTATGAGAAAGTTTTAGTAGAGAACGACGACTGTTTGTTTTGCGTTCTTGGCTGCGAAGACTTTATGAGAGGTTGTCATTCCTCCCATGTAGAACCGCTGCTTTGTGGCTTGATCTGTTCCTGACACATTTTTTGATTTCGTCTCGCTGACGGTTGTTCGTAGACTGACTCATATTTGAGGTGTTGCGTACTTTTATACACTGTCCATACAACACGATGCCGCAAAACCTACTCTAAATTTCAGCTCTGGGGTTTTTAAGAAATAGGATTATTTACACAGAAATAAAAAAGAGTTGTTTTTATGTACACACAATGAATAATATATTTTAAAAACTTTAAAAATTATTACAATCATATTTACAACTTAAAACTAATAGAATGAAAAAATCTTATAGTGGAAACATTACGTTGCACAAATCTTTAGCAATTTGGGTTAGTCCGAAAGAATACATTTCTATTAAAATTACATCTAATATATCGACACTTACAGTAGCAAAATTTAAACTCGTCTTAACTAATTCATTTATTGTATATTTATGAAGCGGCAGACTAGCCTTTGACATTTCCAGCATCGGTATAACAAACACCTCCAACACTGTTCCCACAAATCGTGCTCCGATGTTTTTGCCAGGCACAATCGGCAGCATACGTTGAAGGGTAGTAACTGTCCGCGTAAAGTTGCCTTTCGTTCTTCTTCTTGATGTTTTTTTTTGAAGCACTTTTTATATCTCCAACAGACGTTGTTGGTAACGTTCCAGCTGGCCGTGCACTTTCTCGAGGGTATGTTTTTTCCCGTCGATACTGATCAGGAGCGCATCGCGCTCCGATGATATTTTTTGTAGCTGTGACATGTTGTACACGTGTGCTCTCCACTAGCGCTCAGAGCGGACTGGTCCTCGTACGCAGTACCATAAGCGTAAGCCTTTAGACTAAGTGGAGAAATAATCGACAGATGGCGGTAGGGGGGGGGGGCCTAGTTCTCCTTAACCGATGAATGTACTGGTGGTTATTGTTTTAAAATACTCTGCCGATGCAGTTGGGCCATTGCTGTAGGAAAGGCGTGGGAGAAGGCAACACGGGTCCACTTGTTTTGCCTCTTAACGGTCTATGCTGTATTAGAATACGACTCTATCGTAGTATTGACGTGACTGATTTACAGGTTTACGTTGCGTGCTTGAAATTCAGCGCTGGTACGGACTTATGAAAAAAAATTTTAGCCTATACGTCGATAGAAAGAAAGAAACAAGAAACTCATTCGTTCCTGCAAGCATACGTGCGGTGGAGAGAGGTTTATTGCCTCAACGTGTCTAAGAAGTAAGCAAACTGCATAGATCGGTTGTGCTTAGCTATAGGTAGTTGAGAAGAGAAGAAAAAATGGACGAGATGTTCGTTTGGGTATTATCGTTTGGACCTCTCAAAGTGGTAATTAAATAAAGGGTCTGCCGTTGAGTCATAAAACGACTAAGACTTGTGGGAGCGGTCTGAGCGCACGCATCAACGGGTTTCGGAATTTTTCTCTCTACCCCAGATTTATGACTGCTACGTGCCTAAAGCATAGACACCTCTGGTATCAATTGAAAATTTTTTAATCGGTTGTTAGACTGAAGGCTTTCTTAGCTTTGTGCGTAATATTCACGATATTTGGAAAACTTATTAACGGCAGATATGGAATTTTTGTATACACAGCGTGAGATTTTGGATAGCCAACGCTACTTGGGTTTTTTATCACAATAGCTCTTTTCCAGCGAGGAAAGCGAGGAAAACTCTGATTTGCCATTTCAAAGTCATTTCAAAGTTTTGTGATTTGCCGAGATCCCTTTCTAAGGATGGTCTTGTTTTTTCATAGTGTTTATTTACAAAACGATATCCCCTCTCTAGTCATCTCAGTCGTTCTATGAGACTTCTGATTTGTCCAAGGATTTACTCTGAGGAGGGAGGTTTTATTTTTTCACGGCACTTCTTGACCAACAAAACTCGTCCGCACACCCACGCAGGGATCATTCGTTGAAAATGCGCGACATTGTGAGACGGGAAGTAAAAGCGATAATGTACAAACTACAACGACGAATCGACTGACCAACTGCGTAATGCAGTATTGCGTTTTGCGCATGCAGTCGGTGTGTATGTGCCCACTGTGACGCGTAGGTGTGATCGTGAGTGGTTTAGTGAAGTAAGACTCCATGCCTTGTTGAGTTGCGGTTATTGCTAGCTGCCGCTGGCTATCGGTATATAGGCAGACTGCACCGTTTCATCTTCAGGCATTCGACTGCTGTGATGAGAATTGTTGGCGAGTTCTTAATTGATAGAGGCGCTCGCAATGTGCATTGTGTATAACGTGTAATGTAGGATTATTGTAAGTATTTTGATTTTTCTTTTTTATACGAATAAATTTAGAAAAAATAGTGAAAATTATATTAAATTTTTTAGTTTGCTTTACTCTTACAGACGACTCGGATGAAGAAGGAGAGGAGGAGGAGGTGGCTGAGGAGGCGATGCAAATAGAAGAGGTGGAGGAGGAGGCGGACGATAATACCATGCAAGACGACGAGGCAGTTGTAGATGTGGTAAACATCAACATTTCCTTAGAAGAGGCCTAGGTGTCAGGAGAAAGCGGCGGCGAATCGGATGCCAACGATAAAGTGAACGATGTGATCCCCGCTGTGCACGGTACGTCCAATCCTAATGGACTCAGGGAAGGGGCAATAGAAGAGGCAGGTACGAATGGTGCAGCTCGCGAGGTACCGTATGTGGCTCGCGTACAAAAACAGCCGGCTCATGGAGATTTCGAAGACAATGGGACTTTTGCTTTCGCATATGCCGTGAGAGGTCAGGTGCGCTCACGACTGCTTCACAAATATTGGAACCAGATTCATCAATCACAAGTAAGAATTAAAAAAACTGCTGCCACAGATCTTATGAATTTGGCAAACATTCTAGTGCCGGTGGAAGGCTGTGGGCTAGCAGAAATCCGTAAGCTTCAAGATTTCTTCGCTACTCGAGGTACGGCAATCGTAGTTTATAATTTTTCATCGTTCGCTCGTGGAAATCCACCAATCTATGACGGCACACGATATGTCAGAGAAAATCACGGTGATGTTACACACGTATTACGCATAATGTATTACGACCGGACAAATCATTATCAACCAATATTAATTCTTGTTGGAGCAAGCGGTAGCAAGGACTACTGTATACCACGCAATATAAGTTATTGGCGAGTCGAGGAACATAGATGTTCAAACAAGTGCTATAAGTGCATGTCCGTGCCACCGTGTAATACAGCGGAAAATCTGAAAAAATGTAATGCTTGTTTAAGATTATTTTTTGGCAATGGTTGTTTGCAAAATCATCTTAAAATAGGATCATATAATAAAAGCAGTAATGTATGCAGTAAAATAAGACTCTGTCAAATTTGTTTTAAAATAGTTTAAGTAAATAAAAGTCAGCCGCATAAGTGTAATGTATCTTTTTGTAAAACGTGTAAATCAAGATTACCTATTAGACACCTGTGTTACGTACAACCGATCAAACAGACACAGCGTGTAAGACCACTCTTATTTTTGTTTTACGATTTTGAAACCCAACAATATCTTCGGGTACTGGGTAACGATGAGAAAAAAGTGCACGTTCCAAATTTGTGCGTTGTACAGCAAGTATGTATCAATAGAGATTGAAAATATTTCAATCAGATGCGAGATGTGGGGGTATTCGGGAATACATGTTTAATCGCGTAAAGCAGCTTGTTGATCTGGCATTGGCGCCAAGAAGACAATTTCAGCAGGTTATATGCATAGCATACAATGCCCAAGGATTCGACGCACAGTTCACATTTTAGTACGTTGTGGAAAAATTCAATCAAGATCGAGTTGTACCATGGGTAGTGATGAATGGTTCAAAAATAATTTTAATGGAGGTTCTACATGCAAAGTTTATCGGTAGTATAAATTAGAACCTTTGAGTAGTTTACCAAAAGCGTATAGATTGTCCGAAATGGAGAAAGGTGATTTTCCGCACTTATTCAATACGATGGAAAATCAGACTTACGAAGGTCCTCTACCACCTCTTGATTCATATTCACCAGACTCGATGGCCATCAAGGAGGGAAAGAAATTTTTGAAATGGTAGGACGAACGAGTACAAAATGGTTACGTATTCAATTTTGAACGAGGAATTGTGAAATACTGTAAGCAAGACGTAATAATTTTGCGATTAACATGTTTAGCATTCCGTAAAAGATTCATGAAATTAGTTGTGGACCCTTTCGTCGAAGCTACGACTATTGCATCATCTTGTATGCGAGTGTTTAGAAAAAATTGTTTAAAAAAGTTGCAAATAGGTATTATACCACGTCGTGGTTACAGAATGGTAGACAACACTCAGAAATTGCCCTACACTGGCTCTCTTGGATGGAACAACGAGTTTTTCACCACCAGATCAAGCATGCAGGACGACGTCAGGAAAAAAGACTACTAGAGAATATCTTGGACGATGGTTACAGTGTACCCCAAGATGGTGAGGATCACAACGGTATTGTGCTTCAGTTTCAAGGCTGTTTTTGGTACGAATGCCCCCGATGTTACAGTATCAACAGAGATATAGATTTGAAAAGTGGTGAATCGATGGATGCCAGATACGAAAGAACATTGGCCATTAGCTATAGGCTAAATATGGCAAATTACCAGTTGATTGAAAAATGGGAGTGTCAGTTTAAGAACGAGATCTCACAAAATGAAGAACTTTGTCATTTTGTTCGAGAAAATGTGGTGAATGTAAAAAGAAAAGTACTTAATCCACGTGATGCATTTTTCGGTGGACGCACAGGTAACACAGTCAAAGTGTTTGATTGTCAAGGCGAAGAGACGATCAGGTATGTTGACGTGTGCTCATTGTATCCGTTCATTTGTAAACGTGGCAAGTATCCCATTGGTCACCCGAAAATTTATATCGGTCAAGAAGAGTGTGGACAGCTGATAGGGCTGAGTAACGACATTTCACAAGTGAACGGGTTGATCGCGTGCGATATACTACCACCACAAAATCTATATCACCTATTATTGCCAGTAAAAATGCATGGTAAATTGATATTTCCTCTATGTCGGACATGTTGCGAGCAATTAATTCAAGAAGACTGCCCTCATGAAGATCCTGAAGAGCGTATACTGCGAGGAACTTGGGTTTCAGAGGAGGGGAAGGCTGCTGTCACGTTGGGATACATTGTCAAGGCTGTCTATAAAATTTGGCTGTACGAAATGACGCAGTACAGTCATGAAGAGCGGAAAGGTGGCGTATTTGCGGGATACATCAACGAATTTTTTGCTCAAAAGGTCGCGGCGTCGGGATACCCACCACACTGTATCACAGATGAGGATAAGGATCGCTACGTGAGAGAGTTGGAACACGACGAGGGTATAAAATTGAACAAGGATGATATACGTTTCAATGCTGGATTACGATCTGTTGCTAAACTGTGTCTAAATTCTCTATGGGGAATGTTTGGTCAACGCGAGAATTAAACAAAAACAATCGTAGTGAAGAATCCAGATAATCTTATGAATTTACTTACCAGTGCAGAGGTTGAAGTTAACAGTATTCTACCTGTGAATGGCGATACACTCTACGTCAATTGGTGCTACAGAGACGAGGCTCTGTCATTCTCAGTATAGTCGTCAATGACAAACGTGGTCCTCGCTGCTTTTACAACAGCATATGCACGTTTAAAACTATTCCGATATCTGCATGCCTTAGGTCCACGAATTCTTTACTACGACACTGATTCGGTATTTTACATTAGCAGAGGAGAAATCGGTGAATACGAGTTGCCAATCGGTTCGTCACTGGGCAGTCTGACAAATGAACTAGCCGACAAGGGCCCTGATGCATATATAACGACCTTTTCGTCAGGTGGTCTAAAGTTTTACGCGTATAAATATAAAAAATCAGATGGTGAAGAGGAGTGTATATACAAGGTTAAAGGGATTCGGTTGAGCTATACGCACAGTGAACAAGACAATTTTGATTCGATTCGAGAGATGATCGCTTCTCTACAGCTGGAAATAGTATTGACGAATTCCGCTATACGTATAACGGCATTTCACGACGTTATATCTCAGAATGAGACAAAGACATGTAAACCTATATATAGCAAACGAACATTTACAGAGTTAGACAAAAGTTACCCGTATGGCTATAAGATATCGGAAAGCCTGTAGTTACATGTAGCGAAAACTTGTGTATAGACGACACTACAAAAGAAAAAACTGTTTATTGGCTGAGAATTGTGCTGACATCGTGCTGATTGGGCACGACACACCTCCATCACCCTAATTGGACAAGGTACGCTGCCGTCGAGCTGATTGGCTGTTTGTACTGATGCAGCTGGTGGTCGTGGTGGTGGTGGTAGTGGTGGTAGTTGTGGGCGGTCACAATGAGATCTATATTTAAGTCAGCGTGTTCACAATGCAAATTATCAGTATTTGACTAGCTACACGGCACAGCTTTAGAGAGAAACTACACGTTTTTTTTCATCTATTTTAAAAGAAGAAAGATTTTAATTATTATTATCATTTAAATAATATAATAATAAAATGATGTACAATATGTTTAGATGGATTTAGAGGGGCTGAACAAGATTGCTAGTGGAGGTTACCTTCCAACAAAGAAGGTACCTGAGCTTGAGGTTGATCGTCATCACATGGTGACGGTACTAAGAGAAGTCAAGACACGTTTTGGCTCGAAGATTGTGGCAGTTCTCGATGAAGAATTCCAAATTTCTCTTCCTTCTCGGGTATCTTCTGCACAGACGAAGGATACTAACTTGTTTGACAAGCTGAGTGTTCAAGCCAACAAATTACAACTTTTCTTAGATTATAAGGGTAACAACGCTATTGAGTTTACCACGGTGTAACTCTTTTGTAAAGAAAAACTATAAATATATAAACGGGTACGATTTCAAGAGAAATCGGTGGTTCATTCAATGTGTGTATGGGTGTATGCATATAAAAAAGCACGTCGCGGAGAGTGGGAACAAAAAAAAACAAGCTCAAAAAGCGACATTTTCTTGAAGGCCTCCCACCATCACTCGCTCTCGGTGATATTCATCACACAGAACGTCTTCTATCAGGGTAGAGGACAGCGTGACATATCTCTAAACGCACAATACATTGTCGTGTTTAGAAATTTGCGAGATAGATCTCAGATACAGCATCTGTCGCGTCAACTCTGTCCCGAGGATCCACGATTTTTGCCAGAGGCTTACTGGGACGTCACATCGAGACCATACGGATACCTTCTGCTGGATTTAAAACAGACTACATCGGACAACTGTCGATTTCGCACTTGAATGTTCCCGGACGAGGAAGTGCACTACGTCTACGTGTCACGGAATAAAAAGATGAATAGTGACGACACGTTGGATCTCGTACCAATCGTCTCGTTGTGATGGGTGTGTCTAAGAGACGACATCCCTTTGCGCGTAAAGACGCTGTCATTTTAAAACGCTGTTCCATTTGAATGATAAACAGCGGAAGGCTCTCTTGCAGACGGCATATTTGTGAGTGTGATTTGAATGTGTTGATCGGTAACGTGCCGTTGGAGAAGTCTCACAAATCACGCTTACGCAGACATGCAAGAACACTACGGAAGTTAGCCGAACCTGGTGTGAGCTCGTCGAAAAAGAAAAAAATCATTGTACAACGCGGTGGTTTCTTACCAGCATTATTGGCCCCTATTATTGGTACACTGTTGGTTAGTATCATTAGTAAGTAGAAAATAGGGAACACGCTAAAAAGTTGGTGCTTGTGCCGCATGAGAACGTTGAACGTCTACAGAGTGTGCTAACAAATGGCGGTTGCAATAATGCTGCTAATATATTAAAGACTGTTCAAACACCCGGAACTGTGATGACTAGACTGGATGCTGAAATGAACAACATACTTAATTCTTCTACTTGCAAAAGTGAGCGGGAAAAATGGACACAATACCGTTCTGTGCTGCATTGTTATGTCCAACTCAAGGATGTCGATAACTATAATAAGATCAGAAAAAAGAAGAAAAAAGAAGAGGATCGGATTGATGCAAGTATCATCGAGAGCGTGAACGTAAAAAATAGCGCACTGAAAAAGTACAAAAGAAATCAAAAGATAGTAGTAGTAGCAGCAAAGTTGATGAATCTGTGAAAAAAGGCAAACAACAAAAAGGACGTAAGGGGTCGAAAATAAAAAATAAAGAAGTGAATAAACTGTCGATGCATGATGAGTAGAGAAAGAAGAAGATTCGAGAACATTTATTACGAGTCTCCATATCCGGTGGCGTACGCTGATATTGACAAATATTTTCAAGCTACGCGTGTGAGATGTAAAAATAGTAATAAAAAAGAAGAAGTTAATCGTGAGAGTGTGTAGAGTGGCTCGACAGTCAAGATTCGCATAATCTACATAGAGCGATCAGACATCGATTTCCACGACGTAGTTACAATGTGCGAAATTTAGATGATATGTGGGAGGTTGATATCATGGATTTGGGATCCTTGAAAACTTACAACGAGGGCTACAGTTATATTTTGACTGTCATCGACGTTGTCATCAAATATAGCTGGTTGGAACTGATCAAGCAAAAACCTCCAAAAATGTCGCTGAGATTTTCTTGCGTGTACTGTCGAAAAGCAATGGGCGTAAACCAAAGTGTCCAGATAAACAAGGGTAAAGAAATCCTTGGTCGTGAGACGCAGCAAACTTTGCGCGACAATGACATCAATCACAGAGTGGCACGCAGTCCGCATACAAAGACTGCCATAGAGGAGAGACTTATACGAACTATTAAGGAGCGAATTTGGCGATATTTCACTCACAAAAATACACAGAGGTACATCGATGTGTTGTAGAATATTACAGAGGCATACAATCACAGTAAACACTCAGCAATAAAGATGACACCTGCATCTGTGACCTTGTACAACGTTAAGTACGGGAAAATTTACAACGTAGCTATAATAATAACAATAGTTGTAATTTACCCAAGTTCAAAGTCACAATCCGTCTTTGACAAAGGATGCGAGGGCGGCTGGACACTACAGTTATTTAAAATTGTGCGGATTTCTCTGACACGCCCACCATCTGCCTACCGTTTACAAGATCTGTCAGGTGAGGATATAGATGGTGGTTTCTACGCGGCGGAATTGAGCAGAGTTCGAAAAGATCTGGTCACGGAATCATTCGAAATAGAAAAAATTTTACGCAGCAGAGGTAAAGGTCGCTCAAAGGAGTATTTCGTCAGCTGGTAAGGCTATCCAGAAAAGTTCAACTCCAGGGTCCAAGGTTAACCAACTTTCGCAAATATGAGGGATCAATTTTATATTATTCTGCTTATCAGCAGTAGTATGAATTATTTAGCGGAAAACACTACAACGCATTATGTTACACAGTTGCCACAACACATCAGATTACAAGGTTCATGGCTGGTCCCGCTCACAGAAGTTCAAATTCCGCTAACGTACCAACACGTTTCAATCGACAAAGAAGAAAGAAAATTTTCCCTGAAACGAATTACCCCCACAAGACTAGAGACGAATGAGCTAAGAGTGGAACATTTTAAAATCGCAGAATCG
Organism: Muscidifurax raptorellus; assembly: GCA_020010945.3. Taxonomy (NCBI): domain Eukaryota; kingdom Metazoa; phylum Arthropoda; class Insecta; order Hymenoptera; family Pteromalidae; genus Muscidifurax; species Muscidifurax raptorellus. The sequence goes on from JAHUUD020000102.1 coordinate 118,217, forward strand.
CTGATTGGTTCAGGAAATTACAAAGACACTTACACTCTCGTTGAGGAGATAAATAACTTAGAATGTATTAGTGATCATTTGCGGCTGATAGTTGAACGTGGTGGTTATGTGACAGTTAGCAGAGTCTGTGGAAAGGATATCTGCTCTCAGTTCAGTCACGAGTTTTGCTTATCGGAAAAAATGCGAAAAATTCTCGGATTTTAGAAAGAAAGGCAAATTCTCTTTGTTGCCGATCAATACACCATAGAGGTTGATAGACCTGCTCGAGTTTCCAATGGTCTACCAACCATGTTTATGATCTACAGCGACATCTATGAACTGTATATTACAGGTGATGTTCAATCAAGGTTACTACGCGCTGTATCGATGAATACCGATAATTACGTATACAGTACTATCCGAATGAAAAGTTTCTCTCCGCCGATGTACGCACCATTGTTATTCAGCTCATTGAAATATATATAAGAGACGAATGCGGACAATCGATACTATTCGCTTATGGGTCAGTGATCGTGACACTTCATTTGAAGAAAGTCGACTAGATGAATCGCTACGAAGATTACTTCAGTTGCCAAGTTGGCAATGGCTACCGTGATGTAGGAGGAGGGTATAGGAATCCATACACCGGGGGAATTGGCCATATTTACATCGGTTCTGCATACCAAAGAGGTCGCGGTGGTATCGGCTCCTCCCTAGCTGGTATATTTCGCCGAGTTCTCCCGCTCATTAGTCGGGGAACCAAAGCTGTGGGTAAGGAGGCTGTACGTTCGGGTTTCAACACTGTGTGCGATGTTACGGCACGCCACACACCAGTTAAGGAATCCTTCCGCAACCCTGTGAGAGAATCTGGTGAAGTTCTGAAAAGAAAGGCGGAAGAAAATTTGGACAGACTAATGAAGGGGTTGGGATATAAAATGGCACGCTACGGGAATTCAGCTCAGTTGCAGTTGTTCGGTGAACTTGTCACAGTGCGCAAGAGAAAGAGAGGTGTCGGTAGGAAAAAAAGTAAAACTGACAGTAGTATAAAACGCAAGTGGTGTGAACAAGACGAAAAAGAAGAAGAAGAAGCAGACAGCTCGAAAGAAGAGCTCCAAAAGGAGGGTCAAAAGAAGTAAAACGGCTAAAGATATTTTTGACAGTTAAAAAAAATGGCATTTCTCAACACTCATTCGTGCGAGTGTTCAAAGTCCGAGCTGCTATTGTTCAACATTCCAGCGACCCAAACCACAATCGAGGGATCGCATTGGGTTCAATATAAACGGATATCGTCTTTGACCGATGACTCACCGATAGAATTTGTGATCCCTGGCAATTGTGATGAATACCTCGATCAGGCTCATACAATGCTCAGTCTTCGTGTAAATTTGAGATCTACCACATCCGATGAAGATATATCTGAGGCAAATCGACGAGCTTTTAGACTTTTACAAGCCCGAGTAGGACCTATCAATAATTTGATGCATTCACTGTTCAATCAAGTGGATGTGTCTTTTAATCAGAAGTCCGTGCCACCACCTACCAACGCCTATGCCTACAGATCGTACATCGAAACATTGCTGATTTACGGATGTGCCGCAAAATCCTCCCACTTATCGACTGTTTTGTGGTGTGAGGATTACATACACATCGACGATGCGAACTTTCTAGTCAGACGTGTAAACATTAGTCTGGGCATATTACTAGCACACGCTCAATTACTCTCAAAAACAATGGCTAAATACCCTTTGACGAGGGTGTAAGTCAAAGCAATGACTATGCACAGTGGTGTACACGGTGAAACATTGAACAATATCATATTGGGTCAGCTGCCAAAGAGAATTATCCTGGGTTTTGTCAATAATAAAGCTTTTCGAGCACTTTAATATAAACTTTCTATGTTTGTACGTTGGCGGGGTACAGGTGCCTTCGAAACCACTGCAACCAGAGTTTGGAGCGAGAAATCTATATGTGCACGCATATCACATACTATTCTCCGGTACAGGCATGCACTTTCTCAACAAGGGCAATCAAATAGCACGCAAATCGTACCCTCACGGATACTGTCTATTTGCCTTTAATTTGACTCCAAATTTATTGGCAAATTACTGCAATCATTAGAATTTGATCGAACGCGGTAGCGTTAGATTAGAAGTACGTTTCAGTACGGCTCTAACAGAAACAGTCAATTGTATTATATACGCAGAGTATGATAATATTTTGGAAATTGATGCACGTCAAGTCATCGTCGATTTTAACAGTTTAAACGTTTACCTCACAGATGTTGCTACTTTCTACTACTGTACACATATACATCTAGCGAGTTACTTTAGCTAACTGTTCTTATACACTTCATCCAAGCATGGACGTGATCATTGACATTCAGTTCTTCAAAGGCGCCAGGCATCGAAATCTACCAAAAGAAGTAGCCGTAGTGGATGTGAACAGTAATTTTAGTAGTCATTGGCTGATAACACTGGCAATAGGGCTTGGTCATCTCAGTGAAGATATACGAAGTCAGAACGATTGGCTGACCCAGCACCATCACGGACTCGACTACTTTGACAGTGAGGTGTCTTTGAAGGCAGTGAACAAAATTTTAAGAAAACTTTCGAAAATTGTGTGGAAAATATACGTTAGGGGTAATGATAAATAATACCTCGACAAATTTGTAATCTCAAGTAAGATCAGGATTGCCCGTCTTTCGATAAATTATCGTCCGATGTATACTGCATGCATTACGCTGTCAAACCTTGCTACAAAAATTATCGTTGTGCTCTAAATCAGGCTTGAAGGCTAAAATTGTGGCTTCTTACAGGTACGATTAAAAATTTGAGCAGTGCTTTTGAAGACATTTGTAATGATGGATAGCCTTCAAATATTGAAAAACCTGTCAAAAATCCGCTTGCATACTGTCGGTGTGTTCCCAGCCGATCAGATACCGAAGGTGTGGACGAAACCAACAGCGTTCGTTGTAAACACGGACGATCATACGAAATAAGGTATACATTGAGTTGCCCTGTATTCTGACAATTTCTTGCAACGCTTTTTATTTTGATAGTTTGGTCTCCCTCCGTTCATACCCGATCATATAAATCGATTACGAAAAAAATGTAAACAATTTCGCTGGAATAATATTCGACTACAGAGCGACTCTTCCAAAGTTTGCGGTCAGTATTGTATTATATTTCTGCATTATATGAGCGCGGATCTGGGTTACAATAAATTTCTCGACAATTTCTCTGATAATCTGCGAAAAAACGATGATGTAGTCCGGCGGTATGTACACTGTAAAGAAAGAAACAACGCTGACAAAAATTTTATCGGAAGCGGTGGCTGTATTGTTAAGTGCTTGCAAAGCTGCAGTTCTAAGATGTCATTGTTGCAGCGCAAGATGATACTGCGAGATACAGCGTTTTTTTCTTCGAATGTTTGCTGCTCAATAAGTGTTAATGCACTCTCTTTGTTCCCCCTCTGATGAGTGTCGCACACGTGGCGGTTACCACCTCCACAGCCACATCTCCATCATTCCCTATACTACATACCAACCGCTCGGAGTAGTTTAGTCGTTTCAAAGTGGTGGGAGAGGTGACAGCAACGACATGGCGCACCAAAAGGAAGACTGACTACAGCTGCTGGATACCCTATACACTTTAGACAAATCTTACGTAACGGAGATCATTGTCGGCCTGGAGTACACCAGCTCCAGAGACGAGTACTACGAGCATGTGGTGTGTCTATTGGGCGACGACTCCAATGGATTCACTTTTACCTACGATGGATGGCTGCAATTCAGAGACTGCTTCAACGAATTTTTCAAGTATCTTTGTGGACCCAGCAGCCAAGGCATGACGGGTCAAGAGATTTGCGGTACAGGATGGATAGCAAAATTCCCACACAGTGGGAAAGACAGAGCTATCGAAATTGAGGATAATACTCTTCCTAGGACACTTGGAGTTCTCAGCAAACGTTATTGTGCTACTATTATTATGAATAAAGTTAATTTTCTTCGTTTGAATGAGTATATTGTGAAATGTATTGATGCACGCCTACACTATCTTAAACTTGTAGCGGGCAGTGTAAGTTGTGTTGCCAAAGAGACTGTAGAATACATTAAGATTGTTGATGTAGACAATATACCATTCATGAATACTGGTATGTATACAACGACTTTTGTCAAACAACTTATTAATCTGATTGATGATAAATGGTTCGATATTATTACAGCCAGTGTGTAAACGCGTGCACGCAAATTGAAAGACCAAATTTCGTTTAGACGAAAGGATATTGTTGATGTATTGCATCAGCTTGCGTCACAGTACCTCGATGTATTTGTCGACTTACTGAACATTCACAATGAGTGACATAATGTTTTTTTTTAAATTTTTGATATTATAACCAATTTTATTTATATATATATATATATATATATATATATATATATATATCATAACGCCGTATATCACAATGAATTTGTAGAAATATCGATGATTGAATAAATAATTGATTATTAGTGAATATAAAAATAGTTACCTTCTTTTTATTTATACCTCACCTTTTCTCAATTTCCATGGTACATCCTGTATATATTTCATATACTCTTTTATTCAAATTAAGCGCAAAAAAAAAGAATAAAGAAAGACAGAAAGAAAATAATAATAAGGTGGGGAAGGGGAAGGGGGACTGTTAGCTCCTCCCCGCCACTGGAGCAGACACACGGCAGTCTCTCCTCAAGCGCGCTGAAGGTTCCCCCCCATAGTGGTGCGTCAGCACAACCAGCGGCGCCGGCAGCTGGTTTTTCTTTTGACGCGCCACTGTGGGGGGATTACTACTTACCTTTCGTTTCATTATTCATAAGTGTTAAAAATTTCAATCCTATAGAATAGTTTTAAAGAATAGTCCTCGTTATACTCTTCAACAATATCACGCCCGTTAGGATATAAGAATTAAAAATGTAAGTGTGTATGTTCTTATTTTAATCCTATTTTAATAAATAAAAAATAATATCAAAATTTTATTATATTTATGAGTACGTAACACATTCTACCTTCCATCATACTCATGCTATTTCCCTATTTTAATAATAATACAATTGTTGTCTTTTTTCAATTTTTCATATTAAAATGTTTAATTTTTTATAAATAACGTAATAATTACTCAAATACTTTTTGTCGTTTTTATCGAACTAAATCATTACAAATCATAACTTTGAATATGATACACGCGCGTACTTTTTTTCATACGCTTGCACGCTTATTCTTGATCCGATCGTATACGCATACCTACATCTCGTATACGTGGGGGGCGCCACTAAGATGTATGCTTATCAGCGAGTCGAATCTGTACGTACATTTACGCTTATATGCAACCTGCGTGAGTATAAGCGTATACAGCCCTCGCGCTCCACCGCCGCGTGCGGCATAAGCGTATACATCCGCGTGAGTATACGCGGACCGCGCGAGTATAAGCGTATACACCCACGGTCCACCCGCGTGAGTATACGCGTATACGCGGTCCGCGTCGCTGCCGGCGCCGCCATCTGCGATTAAAGAAAAATATAAAAAATGCTTCTAGTTAGATGGCTGGCTCAGTTTAAAAAATGGATACGCGCTAGAAACACTCTTTTAAAGCTTGCATAGCAGAATCCATAGGGGCAGGTAAAAGTTGGGTTTTGAAAAAATTTCTCCAACATTTGCCACTGATGTGCGATCTTCACTTCGACAGGGTGCTGCTCTAGTATACGGAGTGGCAAAAAATCTACCGTTAACAATTAAAGGTAGGCGGTTCTAGTGTACCAATCGAGTTCCGAGAAGGGCTTCCCCAGCGGAGCGATTACTCGACGGATGCACAGAAAAAAAGGTGCTCATTCTGGATGATTTGATGCGTGAATCGTCCAACGATATAGTTCTCGATTTGTTTTCGCATCATTTAAACTTATCGGTCTTTCTCGTGACGCAAAATATATTTCATCAGAGCAAGTATCAGCGCGACATCAGTTTGAATACCAAATATCTCGTGATATTTAAAAATCCACGCGACAAAGCGCAGATCCAACATCTTGCGAGATAAATCTATCCGGAAGACGTCAAGTTTTGAAAGAATACATCGACGCTATGCGTGGACCTCATTCTTATCTGTTTTTCGATATGACACAGGATGCTCTGGATGATTATCGCGTTCACACGTGTATATTTCCAAGCAATAAAGTGCAGTACGCGTACTTGCCGAAATACAGAAAATCTCACTAAAAGAAAGTAAAACATAGATACAAAAAGCACGCGTAGACCAGTGCGATTGGACAGTAGACGAACAACTATGGCGAGAGCAACATCGTGAGGACGACGCGAATGTTGCATACCCGTTGGTAATCATTTTAATTAAAAGCGCGTAGCTGTTCTAAACGCCCTTTGTCACACGGACGGCCAACTGCGTACAGCTCTTTTACTTACCGCTGATAAAAAACTCGTGCGTTGCATATGCGAGTGCGCTTTGAACGTTTTGCACGGTGAGATAAAAATCAAAGATAGCCATAAATAACGTCTCAAAAAACACAAAGCAGTACTGCGTCGATTAATGACGACGTCGACGACGTCGTCGTCATCCGTTAGGAATAACAAGAAAACAACAACAGGGGACTGACAGAAAATGAAACGACTTCTACTGCAGCACGGTGGATCATTTTTACGGATCCTACTTGCTCCGATCATCGGAGCTCTCGTCTCAAAATTATTTAATACGTCCAACTAGTCGAAGACGACGTGGATCGCGCGAAAAAAATGATTATCGTCCCATAAGATATGATGGCACGTATGGAAAATGTACAGGCAAGGACAAACAGCTCGTGTGAAAACTCTGTTCAAACGTGCGGTGACAATCTCACGAGACTCGATTCGGAGATGCACGCTATTCTACACTCGAATAAATTTACCGACGAGCGTGAAAAATGTAAAAATTATTTACAAATATTACGTTGATATCTGTTTTTCAAAAATTCTGAACGTGTAGCCGAGCGCGATTTAGAGCATAAAATCGACGAGATAGAGGTCACCTCGGCTCATATGTCCGATGGAATCATACTCGACAGCGTGCCGAAAAGTTACTCTCAAAAAGCCCGTCTTCTGCTGAAACACTGGAGAACGGTTGCCGGCGATCGTCTCAAGTGGGATAGTACGGGCAAAATTAGTATAGACGGACAACTAATACGAGATTCCAACAGTGAGAAAAAAAAACTCCACTGGCTTTTTCTTTGGAATCCCGCGGAAGTGCCTGATGGACGACTGCCTTTTGCGAAATTCATCAAAACAGTCGAGACTCCAAGCGAACTAATTGGAAACCCCGAAATAATAAAAATAGGCAAATTTTTGACCTCACCCCGGAATACCGCTAAACGTCGGCTGACGAACAAAACGAGCATTGACACGTTGATGGAGATTAACAGCGGCAGCAGCGGTAAGAATAACGGCAAATCAGTAGCATCACCTGCTTTGACAAGAAATCGGGCAAAGAAAAAGTGGCTACGTCTCGATATTTAAGCTATATAGATTAGAAGCATGTTGTATGTAAAACAGTACTACGATGTGTTGCACGAGGCGGGTTACGCTGGTGCGCGCAACCTCGTACGCGTGAATCGGAAAGGAAAACTGTTTATTTTCTTAACTGTTTGAGCGCATATACGAGTGGCTCAGCAATCAAGATTCCTACTCCTTCACAGACCCGTTAAGCGTAAAGGAGGATGCCCATGAGTAATGTAAATCTGGCCCCAAAAGGGAACGCACAAAACCATATCCATCATTTAGAACACAAAAAGATTTTAAAGGTGGTTTGTCCTCTTAAACGCGATAAAAGAGCACAAGGACGGATACTGTTATCTGCTAGTAGTGGCGGATGTATTGAGTAAATTGGCCTGGATTGAGCCTTTGCGCGACAATACAGCCAACAACGTTACCGCCATAAATAACGTTAGAGCTTGTGCAAAAGAAATTTTGCACAAGCTCATTACATCACACTCTTGCATCACAGTTTTCGCTCGATTGTCATAGATATAAGGGATCAACACGGAGTGCGAATACCATTCAAATACGGAACGTTGACGATTACGCTTCACTTTAAACGTAATCGTTAGAGAAAAAAAATGACATAATGAGTCATTACATCCGCTACTACGACGAACAAATAGGCGGTGGCGGGATAAGACACGTATTCTCCGGTTTAACGTATCAGCGAGGTCGAGGTGTAGGTGCTTAGCTCGGAGGCTTATTTCGCAAAATCCTTCCGTACATTACGTCTAGAGCCAAAGCTGTGGGCAAGGAGGCTGTGCGCGCAGGAAACAACGTTTTGGACTACGTTGCGAACAACGGCTCGAATTTTAAAGAGGCGTTCAAATATTGCGTAAAAGAATGTGGAAAAAATTTGAAAAGAAAAGCCGGTGAGAAACTGTCAGTTGAGAAAGACACGGATCGAGTAATATCGCTAGCAAAAAACGTTAACAATCAGGAAGAAAGAAGAGAGTCAGCACTGGCGGCGCGAGAAAGAAGAAGAGACCTAACAAGAGAACTGCTCAAACTTTGAGTAGCGTTACGAATATTCTTGGACCACGTACATAGTTGTGTACACGTAAAATGGCCTTTTTACACTCTCACTCGTCCGAGTGCATGTGTAATGTCCCACGTTTATATAGATAAATATATATGTATATATATACAAGTGTGAGTGCAAATATATGTGTATGTATAAGTATATAAATGTACGTGTATAAGATTGAACGCCTTCGTGCACAAACTGCTTACAAGGGCATTACGAAACCGAGCGCCGAAAAACAGAGCAGCGCACTGACCTGCGTGTCAGCATTTTTCGCGCGCGAATTAGGTCAACTTACACGCGTTAATCCTTCTGGTGGCAAATGTCGATTGGACGATAGTCATCTTTAACATCTTAATTACAAAACTCCTTGCATCGGCACCGAGGCTTTAAAACCCTGGAGCCGATCCACGCAGTGCCTTTGGTGTCAGAACGGATCGGTAGTACGGCAGAGCCTGTCTTCTTTGGTGAGCAGCCAGTGTCAAGTTTATGTAGTGATTAGAGGTACGTTTACTCCGCACTAACACGATTGGGACCGCGTTTACTCCGCCCCAGCATAGACAACACTGACGGACCCTTTGGAGGCAGTAGACAGACCGTAGAGAAACGTCCGTGCCAAAGGTCCGCCGAATAGCAACCCGGCGATAGTGGGATACCACAGCCTTTGGTGTCAGAACGGATCGGTAGTACGGCAGAGCCTGTCTTCTTTGGTGAGCAGCCAGTGTCAAGTTTGTGTAGTGATTAGAGGTGCGTTTACTCCGCACTAACACGATTGGGACCGCGTTTACTCCGCCCCAGCATAGACAACACTGACGGGCCCTTTGGAGGCAGTAGACAGACCGTAGAGAGACGTCCGTGCCAAAGGTCCGCCGAATAGCAACCCGGCGATAGTGGGATACCACAGCTGCAGTATAAGTACACATTACGCCACGAGTATCGTGTAGTTTAAGTGCATCTACGATCGACATCTGCCAAGCCACGAAGGAGTTTAGTAACACCCAGGAGTGACAGGTAAAGATCTAAATGTAAGCAACAACTATTTATAATACTACAATTAGTACAACTATATAACAAAAAGCGTAGTAAGATAGAAATTAGGACAAACGAAATTGTAACCATCATAATTGTCAGCTGAGTTCTAGGGTTGTTAATAACATCAATAAACTGAAAAAGTGAATCTAATCTCAGTGTGACCTAAATTCAAATTATTAAATATACATAAACAACCCTAAGTGCGGGCAGACTATCGTCCACTGAGTTAAGAGTGAACAGACTACCGTCCGCTGAATTAGAAGAGCGGACATTCCATTGTCCGCCGAATAGAACGCGTCACGCTTTAACTTCATTTGTAGCATTTCGCAATTCTATAAGTCTCAAGTAACAATAAGGCTCTCGAGCCTATGCTAGTTCTCGCGAAATCTTATATTATATTAAAGTGACATATTCAAATTTTCTCCGGTTCTCCGGTGCATTTTTTTGAAATTCATATTTTTTATAACTATAACGACTATTCTAATAGGTTTTTGGATTTGTAAAGCATATAGTCTTTGAGTAACGATTTTGGAAACGTCTGACCGAACGCCGAAGCGAACTGCGAACCTCCACTGAAACTCATCAGACCAACCTTACAAATCAATTAAATTCTAATCTAATATTATTTTATTTTGTCTAAACAATTTTATTAAACCTAAGTATCAATTACACGCTAAGTATCAAATCAGTGTATTTTAAGCAGAGCTGTCGATCTGAGGAGCTCCGACTCGCCCAAGACTCCGCTGTCGACTGAGGCCTGCCGCGTTGCGCTGCCGCTTATATACGGCAAAACTGCAGAGTCATCTTCACAGCCGCACATTCACCTTCAATTATTTGATGATCCTGAAGAGCTCCGACTCGCCCAAGACTCCGCTGTCGACTGAGGCCTGCCGCGTTGCGCTGCCGCTTATATACGGCAAAACTGCAGAGTCATCTTCAGAGCCGCACATCCACCTTGAATTATTTGATGACCCTGAAGAGCTCCGACTCGCCCAAGACTCCGCTGTCGACTGAGGCCTGCCGCGTTGCGCTGCCGCTTATATACGGCAAAACTGCAGAGTCATCTTCAGAGCCGCACATTCACCGCAAAGTTTTTGATGATCTTGAGGAACCGCTCAAGACTCCGCTGTCGACTATGATTACTACAAAGATTGAAGTTATTACAAACAAATATTTAAATATATTAAATAATTAATTTAAAGTTTAACGTTTTTTACTTTATACTACTTGTAGAAAAAGTTTCATTATATACGGCAAAACGGCAGAGTCATCTTCAGAGCCGCTCATCCACCTTGAATTTTTTGTTGGTCCTGAGGAGCTCCGACTCGCCCAAGACTCCGCTGTCGACTGAGGCCTGCTGCGTTGCGCTGCCGCTTATATACGGCAAAACGGCAGAGTCATCTTCAGAGCCGCTCATCCACCTTGAATTTTTTGATAATCTTGAGGTGCTCCGAACCGTCCAAGACACCGCTGTCGACAATGATTACTACAAAATTTACCGAAAGTGCATTTAACATTTGGCGAATCTCTGTGAATCTGGAAGAATCAAAATATAAATAAAACGTGTGGAATATGACCTTCCAGCGTTTGCCAACTTATTTACGTTGCCCGACCCTCACGACGGGGACGTACTGGTAAGTTAAATTTTCGAGATTTATGTGTTTCTTTCAGCTCTGCATTTTCATATATCTATAATTTTCATATATCTCTGCTGCCGATTTTACTTTGTTCCAGCACTGCACTATAAAAAGGCTGCTGCCGATAGTTTTGATTTCAGCGCTGCACTACAAAAATGCTGCTGCCGATAATTTTGGTTCCAGCGCTGCACCACAAAAATGCTGCTGCCGACAATTTTGAATCCAGCGCTGCACTATAAAGATCCTGCAGCCGATTTTTTGTTTAGCACTAAATTGTAAAATACTGCTGATGTTTTATACTTTTTTATAATTTTTTATCGATTTTTTATAATTTTTATAATTTTTATATTTTTTATAATTTTTAATAATTTTTTATCGATTTACCTCAGTGTCGTCTCATCATCGTCATTTATCTATTTAAAGAAGATTCTTTAAATACAAGACTTCTTTTCAAGAAGTATTGTAAAATACTAATATTTTACAATACTTCTTGAAACACTATATTTTTAGTATAAACTTTTTGATCTTTAGTCAATTTATTCTTTATTTCTGCATTGTTCAGTAGCAAAATTTTTAAGTATTTTCTATCTCTTGTTCTTGATAAAGCAACATACAATTGACCGTGACTAAAAACAGGCGATGGCAAATAAATACCAACTTGATCATAAGATTGTCCTTGAGATTTATTAATTGTCATAGCAAAACCTAATCGAATAGGAAATTGTTTTCTGCGCATATGAAATGGTATTTCTTCTTTGGATGGTGACAACGTTATTCTTGGTATCATAACTAACTTTCCTATATTTTTTCCACTTAAAACTTCGGCTTGAACTGTATACTGAAATAATTTTTTTATTGCTAATCTTGTTCCATTGCATAAACCTTCATTTAAATTCAAATTTCTTAAAAGTATAACTATTGCACCAATCTTCAAATGTAATTTATGTGGTGGTAAACCATTTGGACTTAATGAATTTAAAAATTCTGTTGGTAACATAACATCCAAATTCACACCATTATCATCTTCTGCTGTATCTATACTCAAATATTCATACGATTCTCCTTTCATTATCTTCAAAATTTCATTGTTAATGTTCGTTACATCGCTGTTTTTGGGAGACAAAATAACTTTATCTTTTAATTTTTTATCACTTATTTTTATAACATTTCCAAACATTTCTTTAATGATATCTTCTTCTTTCGTTATTAAATCATTAGGAATTTCAATTAGTTCATGCTCTTTCTCATAGGACGTAGTCGTTTTTCCTTCACCCACATTTAGTAACCATTGTTTAAAATCGTCATCATTATTAGATACTCGTAAATTTTCGTTTAATGTCATACGTGTAAAATTAGTCCATAAATTACTTTGTTTAACTGAATTCTCAATAACTTGTATTCGACTTCCGTGCCGAACAACTGGTAATGTTTGTCTAAAATCTCCTGACACAAGAATAACTTTACCACCGAATGCATCTTTGTCACTACATAAATCCTGAAGTAGACGATCTACTGCTTCAAATGCAAATTTTGACGTCATTGATATTTCATCCCAAATAATAATTCGTACTTCTTTCAATTTTTTACTGTACTCAGAGTTGTGTTTTATGTTACATGTGGTAGCGTCTGTAATATTAAGTGGTAATTTAAATGTCGTATGAACTGTTCTCCCATTACTCGATAAATTTGCCGCAATACCTGTCCAAGCAACACACAAAAATAGTATATTTGACAGTTTTAAATAGTCGATTAAAACATTAAGTAAATAACTCTTTCCACTTCCTCCAGGTCCATCAATAAAAATGCAATTATTCTTTTTGTTATTTAAACATTTCAAAACAGTATCGTAAATTTTTTTTTTATTTGATTTTAGTGACGCAACTTTTGATTGCAAATCATCTAATACATTTTTTTTATCAAAAATTACTGCTGAATCATCATATTCTTCTATGTATGAAGTCAAAACTGGTAAATTGAAATCAGATAATTTATACCCATTAATTTGTAAATTTTTATCAATTGTATTTAGAGCAATGTTTTCTTCAATGCTTTTTTCGTACTTAGGGTGATAAAAAAACTCTTTGTATTTTTCATACAACTGCCTTGCATTAATAGGGTTATGATAAATACATATGAAAGCAAATAGTTCGCAAAGTGCAACAGGAAATTGTACTTGTTTTGTTTCATCTAAACATCTATCCCATTCTTGGTCTTCGTCAACTAACTTTTTAACTACAGCAGCTTCATAAAAAGTATTATGCACGACATCATTTACAGTACGCAAATGTTCAAAAGAAGTTGCTCCTTTAATATGTAAAAGTAATAACCTTATAAAATACCGTTTTCGTTCTTTAGGATTGACTAAATACATTCTGCTTAACACGGGCTTTTTAGTTTTTTGTCGCTTACTCCACATTTTTGATTTATTATCAAAAACATAAAATACTGGTATTTCAGAATATAAGTATTTTGAAGCTTCTGAATCTATTTGATTCAATTTAAAATAAGCAGTTAATTCTGTTTCGACATTTTTATTTATTATCGTTTCTTCTTTAACTTTTTCAAAAAAAAACATTTTGTCCATCTTCTTCATGTACAGGTAATTTTTTTATTGTATGTGATATTTCATTTAAAGTATATTCTAATAATCTAAACATAGCTTCCGGTGCACATAAATATCTTGTATTAAGATATTGCCTTATTTCATCGTATTCGTATTCATCAGTATTATCAATATTTCTCACATGCAAAAATTTTTATTTACTTTTGCCCCATTGGTTGATTTTAAGAAATCATATGCTACTTTTACCTCATTTTTCAGACAAAAGTCAAACTTTTTGGTCGGGGATGAAACAAACTTTATTTTCTTTTAATTAATTCATAAATAATGGTAAAAGATAGTGTAAAAATAGTGTATCAAAGTGTATTCAATTTGCTTTAATAATAAAAAAATGTAATATTTCATTCAAAATTTGAGCCTTTTTGTATTTTTGTAACTCAAGCTTTAATTTTTTACCGAAAGATATATAAATGTAAGTGTATATAACACATATGCATATACATTATTATTAAAATTTATACGCAATGACATTATAATACTAACTTCTATAGATTTGTTTATAAAATAACTAATCTTATGACGATAATATAATAATGCATCATTGTCAAAAAATGTTTACATGCTTACAACTCCGTTTTTATATTACATTTATTAATGACGCGAAATCGTTAATATTGCATGAAGGTTAAGTGTTTGATATTACTCCTGTAAACGATTTATATTGCAAGTATAAACTGTTGCAGTAAAAATATATTTATAAAATGTTTATTTCAGAAAATTCAACACAAAAACAACAGCATTCATCCTCCGATCAGCAAAAAACATTCCTGCACAAAACATGGAAAAATAGAAAATGTAAATAAAATTTATTTTTTAACACATTGACATCAAATATATAGCTGTTTAAACATTTTGCTATGCTTCAGATCGAGGAAAGAAAGGAGGGAGAAGACACAATAACCACAATTATTTCAATAAGATGAATAAAGTTGGACGAAATCTTGCTACTCTGATGTCAGCTATGATTAAAGCTGCTAAAATAATGTAATTCTATATAGATAACAACCTGTTTAAAAATAAAACTTTGTAAATCATTCAAAACATTTTTTTTTTTTTTTAATTTTTGCCATTTTACATATACATGCATGTATATCATGTATCTGAGCAAAATTTGTATGTCCGTTAGTAACAATCATTAAAAAAAATTAAAAATGTAATTATTTTTTTCTAATACAATAGACAATTAACTTTAGTTTTTGTCATTGAATTCTACTTATTTTAATAGTTTATATAGTGACTTATATCACTACTGTGGTCCATTATTATGTAAGGATCCTAAGTAATGATGCAAAGGACTCAAATAAAATGGAATTAGTAAAGATAATACAAATAATTATTATATAATACTATAATAACAATAATTATTATACAAGGTCATAATTATTCGGAAGTACTACATTATTTTTATTAAAACGGCAAATTTAATAAACTCAATTCAAAGAAGTTATTTATTATAATTTATGTACGTTAATAAAACAACATCGAAGTACAACCGAGCGAGCGTTAGCGAGTAAGGTATTTATTGCTAGTAAATAATTATTTGTAGAACTCGCGCAGCCCATACTTATACTAAATACGGTCTTTACACATGTCCAGTGAACTGGATCTTTTCACGTTACCAGCCACCCAAACGTCTATCGAGAGCAGTAGCTTTCTACATTATAAACCTGTGTCGTCTCTCAGCGATGACGTCGAAGCATCCTTGGAGTTTGTCGTGCCGAGCGGGAGCGAACATTATTTGAATCTGGCTCACACCATGCTCCATATTCAAGCAAAAATCGTACCCGTGGACGAGTCTGCTGAGTCGAGCGAAGAAGTTAAAGTTGGACCGTTAAAGAACAATGTTCTGCATTCCAACAGATCGACGTTTTTTTCAATCAGAAAATTGTTTCACCGCCTAATAACGCATATCCTTACAGAGCGTTTATCGAGACGCTTCTCGACTATTTACCGGCTGCTAAAGAATCACATCTTACGGTGAGTTTATGGTACGACGATACACTGGATGCTTTCGATTAAGCGGCAAACGCGGTGAGCACCGCTCAGTTACCGATTTGCGTAAACAAAGGCCTGGAAAATCGTAGATACTTTACGCAAAGTCGACGATACTTTGACATGATTGGTGACATTCATCACGATCTCTTTAATCAGGATAAGATGCTGATAAACGGAGTGGAAATGCGCGTTAGACTAGTCAGAAGCAAGGACGCATTTTGTCTAATAGACGCGACCACCAATGGAAAATTTAAAATCAGCATCAGAGAAACCACGATCATAGTTCGCAAAGTGAAAATCAGTCCTGAAGTTTTACTAGCACACGCGCAAGCGTTATCGAAAACCACGGCTAAATATCCCATTACCAGAGTTGAGGTGAAATCGTTTACTCTTCACTCGGGAATATTGGGCGATTTGGTTGGTAACGTTATACTCGGTCAATTACCGAAAAGAACAATTCTCGGCTTTGTGGAAAATAAAGCATTTAATGGAAATCGCTCGTTCAATCCGTTCAATTATCAACATTTCTCGAGAAATTATATCTCTCTTTACGTCGATGGCGTACAAATTCCAAGCACACCATTGCAACCGCATTTTACCGGTAACGACAAACTCTACATAGATACTTTTCCAACGCTTTACACCGGTACAGGCATACATTTTCTCAACGAAGGTATCGGCATTAATCGCTACAACTATTACAAAGGGAACTTTTTGACAGCTTTCGATCTCACACCCGATTTATCGGCACACTGTGCCACCCATTGGAATCTCGTACGCTCGGGTAGCATACTCATAGATGTGAGATTCGAGACAGCGTTTCTCACAGCGATCAATTATATAGTTTACGCCGAGTACGTCAACGTTCTGCAGATCGACTCTAGCAGACAAATCGTAACGGATTTTAGCGCTTAATGCGCACGTGCACGTTCCATTACAGCGCCTCGATTAGACACGCACGAATAGTGTGCAGGCAGTCGCGATACACAGCTTGCTAACGCACATACTTGAAATCTCATCAGCATCATTATGGCGGACTACGTAATCGATATTCAAGGCTTCAGAGATATAAATAAAAAATTTATTCCCAATGATGTAGCCGCTATATCTCTACAGAGTCGCATCATTGGTCACTGGATATTTCGTTCGCCATGCTGTTTTGCCGATTTACCTAACGACATCAAAACAACGAATAATTATTATTCTCTCGAAGTGTACAGCATGGAGTGGTACGACGGGGACATATCACTCAAACATCTGCATCGCAATTTGAGTAATTTGGCAAAGAATGTTTGATATCTGTGCGTGCGCGGAAAGAACAAAGCCCGGTATCTGGAAAAAGTGGTCGCCCGCAGAGTTATAAATTTAGGATTAAGCGCACCGTCGTTTGAGGAACTCGGAAAGAAATTCTCGAACGTATTGGTGTATGCCACGCACGTCGTCAAGAAATTCGAGGGTAAAAACGATTTTTGTGCGATGCGTCGAGCCTGTCAGATAAGAAGAAGTATTCACTCACTCGTTAATGCTGAATTTCGTCGGGACCTATACAATATAAATAGCCAAGTTTCGTATCAAGGTTTGTTAGATTACGATCGCTAGCGCTCCCAGTCAAGGCTATCAGCTCACGGAAGAGACGAGGTCGACGGCATTAAAACGGAGGCGGAGAAGAAAAAAACGATGATAAATGCACCAGCAGAATAAATACGCGTGAATAATTCGTGCCATCGAAGGATTGAAGGCTGATCCAATTGGCGTGTACGTTTAAGTTAGTCAAGAAGTTTATACAAACAAGTGACCGTTAAACTCGGACGTGACCGAGAGAATTGAATTCTATGTAAACAAAACAAAAACTCTATTGAATTCTTATCAATCAGGAATGAAACGTGCCTTTTTTAAATTATCGAACTATAAAAAACACTCGAACCCTCCTTTCTCTATGAGGCGTAAATATTATCCGTCGTTTCTCGGACTATGATTTGGCAGGGGCAGTTCAATTGACGCTTTGTGTTGAGTAAACTATATAAAACGTTTGGAACAGAGTCTCCGAACATCAGTCGCAGCTCACCAGTTCTCGTTAAGACGTCGTGCCTGACTTGGGACTTGGGCAGAAAGTGTCACAATGAAGCCTTCCACTGCTGATACTTCAAAAATCAAGCCGATCACCTGCAATCTACTGTACCTGACAACGTACGCACTCAACAGAACAAACTGCAAGTGTGCAATGGTCGGTCTGCAGTAGTACGGAGGCTACTACAGAGCAGTTCTCAAGCTTTGTGCCAACGGATCACCAGCAAGGTATGTGACACTCGACAAACACAGCTGGGAAGTGATCAAGGGCCAGATGAAAGCAATGGATGCGTACTCAACAACTGTTTCACATTCTACCAAGATTTTGGACATCCTATGAAGATTCTACCATGATGTTACATTTACCAACTGCTTTGGAGCAAGGCATTGGCATCGACAAGAGACCACCGCCGATCAACGACGCAAAACGCCCAGGGCGACAAGGAATCACAGCACCAAGCAGCGGAGCCAACGTGCAAAAAAAAATACGAGAGCTCATCGAGCATTGTAGTGTATCAACAAACATTTATGGGTATAAAACAGGTGAGCGAGTGTATAGATTTAAGATTAAAACAGCTCGAGGAGCTTTCGGGTTTTGTTAATCGTGCTATAGATCGCATCTTGGACTATATAAAAGATAAAATGAAGAGAGAAGACTCGGAAAAATGTAAAAATATATTAAAAAATGTAAATTCTTTTAAACAGTATTACGCGCTTCATAAATATACAATAAACGAATTAGTTAAGACGAGTTTAAATTTTGCTACTGTAAGTGTCGATGTATTAGATATAATTTTAATAGAAATGTATTCTTTCGGACTAACCCAAATTGCTAAAGATTTGTACGACGTAATGTTTCCACAATATAAGATTTTTTCATTGTATTAGTTTTGAGTTGTAAATATGTTTGTAATAAGTTTTTAAAATATATTATTCATTGTATGTACATAAAAATAACTCTTTTTTATTTCTGTGTAAATAATCCTATTCCTTAAAAACCACAAAGCTGAAATTTAGAGTAGGCTTTTCGGCACCGTGTAGTAGGGATATTGTATAAGTACGCAACACCTCAAATATGAGACAGTCTACGAACAACCGTCAGCGAGACGAAATCAACAAATGGGTCAGGAACAGAGCAAGCCACAAAGCAGCGGCTCTACATGAGAGGAAAGACAACCTCTCATAAAGTCTTCGCATCCAAAGACGCAGATCAAACAGTCGTCGTTCCCTACTAACATTTTCTCATATCCGGAGAAAGATGAATACAACAGACTGGGGAAAAAATCCTCGTCGTCATCGTCTTCCTCGTCACATCAATCCTTTTCTACAAACACTTTTTCATATCCTCAAAAAGAGGGATATAATAAATTAAAAAGATAATTTTATCATCAAAAAAGAACAATCGGCCCTTTTCAGGGCTACCACATACATTTTAAAGGTAACAATCAACTCCTTACACTGCGAGAAGGGAGCAGAGCTGACTTTAGGGCAATAAACGGTAGAGGTATACGAGCGACAAGTAGCTGCTTGTCGGATCGCTGTAGTGCAGCTGCCAGAGGGTCTGGAGCGGTGGGGCGAAGACGCACGCGCCTCTAATACTCGTGGCTGGTATAGCGTACAGCGGCGAGAGAAGAGCCACAGCAGCGAGAGAGAGAGAGAGAGAGCCCGGGACTGTTATGGAGTAAAAGGAGAGGGGGAAATGTGGCTCTCTGAGGTCAGCACTCGGGGCTGGTATAGCGTAAAGCAGCGGAAAAAGAGTCCGAGGCTAATATGGTGTAAAAGGGGGGGGGGGAGAGTCTTCGAGAGCTCAAGGGGCCCATATGGCGTAATAGAGGGGAGGGACGCACAGTTGTCGAAACCTATATAGTTTAATATTTATATATAAATAAAAATTTAATAGCTCATACATTTTTCTCGAGCTACTAACACACTTGTTTACACTTGAGTTATATTATTTGTTTATATAAATAAATAATTAAATTGTTGACATATATTCTTCGAATTGGATCACCTACATTCCTTTGAGAGGCTATTTACATAAACAGTACCTATTTACATAATTATGTAGGTCATCTATCATTGATTATTTATAAAAACAGTAGTTAATTAGCTCATTATAGGGGTCATAAATCATGTTAATTGACCTATTTAGCTATGTTTACATAACAACTGCTACTGTAGACATACTGCTACTGTGGCGCCTACCTCCCCCACTATGGCCGGGCCCACCCGTCTCGCTATCCGGGCCCATATACTACTATTAAATGCAAGGAATGAAGAAAGAAAATTAAAACTAACACATGTATAATAATTCAGCTTTATTCTCATATCTCAATAATTATTATCAATTTATATACTATATGTAACAATGTACTGAGTAACTTAAATTATAATCACATATTAATGATTCAAAATAAAATTTTTTAAAAGAAGATTTGGTTACATTAACACATATCTTGAAAGATAATATCGTTAAAACATTGTGAACCATTTATTGCTTAACCACTTTGCATTTCGATCTATTGAAAATAATAAATATTGTTAACAAGATCATTGGGCTCTTTAAATATCATTTCACTACATATATATATATATATATATATATATATATATATATATATATATATATATATTATTACAAATTATTACAGATGTACATATATGTTGAGAATAAATGTTATTTTAATAATATTATCTATTTATAGTAGGTATTCAGTTTAACTTCACTATTAGTATATGTATTCCGTTAATTTTAAAATTTTATGTTTACAATGTGGATATTCATGTGGATATAGATATCCATGTTTATTCACATTGATTCGATGTTGATTCAACGAGGATATATCTGCATAGATTATTCGTTCAGATTTTTAAGTGATAGTTTAGCAAGGTTAATAATAAATATTATGGAGCTAAGCATAAGCTAAGCCCTCGTGGAAGCATAGTTGCGGCGGCGTAATTTGCTGGAAGTAAAGTGGTTTTCTACCCCCGGACTGCTGCAGCTTTTCTCGCACCTCTTTTTTTTCTTTTTTTTTTGTTCGATCATTGTCTCGCCTTACACGCGTCTCTCGAAAGGAATAATCGGGAAAATTCGGTCGTAAGACTTGTTAAAGCGCTATGCGGTGACGACTCTATGTACGTATACCACGCGTAAATATGACGATGCAGCAGTTTTGGATGAGCGATGCTGTAAAAAAGAATGGAGTGTAAAAAAAGAAAGGGTTGTCAGAGGCGTGGGTGAGATTGAGTCGAACTCGGAAAGTGTCGACAGTTGTAGTATAGTCGGTCTATATTCCGAGTTTATGCGGCACTCTCGAGGGTTGAATAGCTACAGTCAAAAAGTTTCAAGATGAAACTTGTATTATATTGCAATTTGTTTCGTGTAATGAGTAGCTCGAGTATTTCACATTCAACAATCTTTTTATCGTACGTCGGCTAAACATATGCCATGTTTACTGCGGTATTACTGATCATTGCTTTTTGGAGATGGCACGAACTAGCTAATTAGCTAGAATTAAAGTAATATTAGCAGAATTTGTTAAATAGTGTAAAACATTCTTAATGCTAGTTTCTTTTCATGCCTTTATACTATATTGTATACAAGCAACTCGCCGCGATCAATCAAGTCTCTATATAGGATTTGCATATACGAGAGTTTTACTTAATACTGAACTTTATCGGCGTTAATAATTCACAGCGTCACATTTACTTATGAAAGTCGCGGGTCGTGCGTCTTGCTATGAAAAAAGCTCCTCGTCACTGATTCCTCGAAAAACATTTACGACGCAAACTCGGCTGGTTAGCCGATGTTAAGCGTCGCTCGGCACTAAATTTTCGCTTAATGCGTTCGCAGACAAGTATTACGACGAGCGCGAGGCGGCTGCGAACCGCGTCAAAACTTTCAAAGTTTTTTCCACACCGCAGTCGAGATTTTTTTTTTCAAAATTCGAAAAATCTTATTTGTGCTCTCTCTCTCTCTCTCTCTCTCTCTATATAGATATATATATATATATATATATATATATATATTGTAACATGGCAGTTCACTGCCAGTTACAAGCGGCCGCGCAGAGCACGTCAGCGCCTCGGCTGTTCATCATCTCTTTCGTTTTTCGTTCTGACTGCCGTAGCAACAGGTACTTGACCACTGACTCTCCGCTACTTCTTCCTTTGTCGAGCACCGGACCACGTGGATGACGTTTTGTTATATTAAAGGAGTGTTGTGCGACGGACTGCTGCGTAACCGTGAGTAGAGTGCATATTATATTAAGTGATGCTGGCAGGAATTAGTGTGCCGATTGCGGAGTAGCGCGAACTTGCGATAATTAACAAGCCACGTCGCCAATATGGCGGCAGGAGCGCGGCGAAGCATGAGTGCGGCTATAGCATGCTTCGTCGACTTAAAAGCGCTGAGTCGTTCGGCGTATAAAGCGAACATTACGCCTCTACTGATTTACTGCATACTATAACTACTGTACACCTGTCTGACATGACGATTATTGTACTGACGCTATCGTTTACACTATGACGACAATTATTGTACTGACGCTATCGTTTACACTATGACGACAATTATTGTACTAACGCTATCGTTTACACTATAACTACAATCATTGTACTGACGCTATCGTTTATACTATGACTACGATTCTTACACTGACGCTATCGATTACACTATGGCTATCGTTATTCACACTGACGCTATCGTTTACACTGCAGCTATCGTTCTCACACTGACGCTATCGTTTACACTATGACTATGATTATTACACTGACGCTATCGTTACACGAATTATCGTTATTACACTGACGCTACCATTTATAACACGACTATCGTTATTACACTGACGTTTTCACGATAAAGACAAAGACCACAGCTACACTGACACGCTATCGTCCACGCTCTCGTATGCAACAGAACCATGACCTACACGACGACATAAGGACACGACTTTAGCTAGTTCTAGCCCGCGCGCTAGCTCGCATTAGATTAAGATTTAGTATCAGATTAGATTAATAACCGATTGTAAAATACGTATATGGTAGTTGGGACAGCGATCCCGTTAAGTTAAATATAGTGGTATGAAGTGAGTGGATGCTCGCGTCGAAGTTCGGGCGAAGTCACCGGCGCGGTGACATGCGAGTCACAGAGTGAGTATGTGTGCGATCGACGGGAATGTCGTAGTTAGTAAGGCGCGATCGGAGATCGCCGGAATGTAAATGAATTACGGAAAAAGATTGTTAAGTGAAATACAGAAATAGTCAAAGTTAACATTACTCATTCATTCCGTACTGATACCCACGACCTTGTGTGATTGTCTCATTTTCTCTGCTTATTAATTCGTATACTGGCTAGCCGAGCAGGTGGACGAAGTGATGTTTCGACACGAGGCGGCGTCTCAAGGTAAGGGGATCGCGGGATCCCTGACACTCCGGTGCCTGGCGCCCAGGGCCGAGGCGGCTCGCCGCCTCGTATGTATTGAAGCGGTAGTAGGAGACGGAGGATTTTATCGGTAACGCAGTGGGAAAAAACCCAGTGTTATTATACGCTGGGTCCACCGTTACACACATCGACGGAGGAGCGGGCAGATTACCGTTGACCGGCCTAGAGGACGGAGCTCCCAGGTACCAAATAAATTGTCTATCACCAACCACCGTGTGTTACCTCGAACCTCCTGGTGCAATCCTCAATCCATCACATCTGGCATCCCTTGGGGAAGCTGGACGCGTCGCAAGGAACAACGGAAGAATCATTATACGGGAGCTTCTTCAAATTTCGCACAAATTTTTTTTTGTCGCTTTGTTTGTGGTACACTCCAACTATAAGTGCCATTCTAGTCCAGCGGAGGAATTTGTTACACGAGCGACAACCGCAGAAGAGTTCGGTCAACAAGGCTCACGAGAAGTCTGAGCTCAAATTCAAAAGGGGACTCGGGTATCTCGTCAATAAGGGGTACCTCCCATAAAGTCCATCTGGGTCCACAAAGCTGCCAGCAGCCAACCAGGCCCGCTCGGGCCACCGGAAAGAGAGAAGCAGTCAGCACGTGCACGCAGACATCGACGCGGACCAGCCGTCGGTGCGCGCGACCAGCAGCCATCCGGACAGCAACCAGCACCAAGCAGCACATCGGCATCGACCAGAAATTCACCAACATCAGCGTTGAGTCCTGGAGCAACCATGCTTGCGAGCGGCATCATCAAGATCTGCAGTCCCCTTTTTTTTTGCTATCTATCGAGCTTGGCTTCCGATCGCGCAGGGCATACCGCGTTAGCGCACAACTGCTTTCATTCGTCAGCGTTCAGTGTTAGAATCATCAAGCAAAGGAAGCTATAGTAAAAAAAAAACAATATATATAGGGAACCAAAATGTTGCAAGCTGGAATTTTCGGCATGGACAAAGGCGTTGCACGGTCTAAAAAAGAGTTGAATGGTACGGGAAGCGACCCAGAGAGCGCTGCTAAAACAGAAAAAAAGGCTCGGGCCGTATTCAAGTTGCACATAAAAATGGCACCGCGGTCTCGTAGAGCTGTCACACGAACACTCTGCTCGCCAAAATTAGTTTTGAGTAGCTCTAGTGAAGGTCGCCCCCAGGCAACTCGAATGGCGGACAACTGGGAGAACACTCAGAAAAAGATACTAGAAAATTATAGCAAAGAATCCAAGCGTTACAACGTCATTGCAAAACCGTCGGCAACAGTCACCGAGCCTCTCAACTCAAGCGATCCCGGATTGCCAGAGGCTATTACACCGATGCAAGAAATGCAGTCAGAATCGCGACAGGAGGGAAGCAACGCCCAAACGGTCGAGATGGCCAGCCTAGAACGTCGACTGGTAGGACTAGAGTTGAACACGATTGACGCACCGGGAAACGTTTGGGGCGAAGCCAGGTTGCCGTTAAGTATCCCAGAACGCGTAGAAATCGATGTGAGGTGTCAGGCGAGCGTTTCAAATTTATTAAACATAGCAGGATCGCGCGGAAAACTCCGAAGTTGGTAAATGCCGAAAAGGAAGCTCCCGCGCCTCAGGTGGGCGACACATCAGAGTCCGCGGCGCAGGTACCGATCGAACCGCAAACGTAATCCCAGTCGCCGCAGAAACTCGCCAAAATATAAATATAAATAATAATCCCCCCGCTAACATCGAGGGGTTTATCAGCAAAGCCAGGGCTAAAGCTTGGATAAAGGAAGCTTTGGCAGAGCAGAGCAGATCGAGTTCTCGGAGATATTCGATCGACAGTGCAAGTTCTGGTGTATCTCGCTCTTCCAGTCTTCGAACCAAAAAACATAATACTATACACGGTATCAGTCAGAGAACCGCTTCTGACCACGGCAAGGGAAAATCGGAAAGAAACGCGTCATTTATAGTTTTCGGGGAAAAACCTAACACAGGAAACGCGTATAACACTAGCGAGCAGATCAGCCGCTTTAAGCATACTAAACAACGGGCCTTTAGCTTCGGAAAAATAAACCGTGCGGAAGCTCCATGCTGCACACACCGGCAATGCTGCGAAAGCCGCCACCGCAGCAGACGAGTGCTTGATTGCAGCCCGGATAGCAGCTCAAGCTCGGGAGTCGAAAGCTGCTCGATACATAGGGGCGGCCACGCAGGAAAAGCGCACTCACGCGGTAAAAATTGTTGTTTGGAAGGTAGGAATAATAAAATGTCCGGAAGCGTCGCAAGTACGTCTCTACATAATGGTGCAGGCGCCAACAATCACCGGAACGACAAAGTCAGAAGCAAAAACAACTTCATCATTCCCAAGATGGCGGGGGACGGAGGAGCCCCGCCTGATCTGTCTGATAAGTTTTACGTTGACGATTTAAGAAGAAGAGTGTGTACAGTGATTTGTGTTATTTGTGAAAATGCGTATCACGATGCGTATTTTAATAAATTAGAATCGAAGGTGCTGTGAGCATTAGTAAAGTTTTAGGAATATATCCAAACCACCAAGATGTTGACCTAACCTCAAAAAGCAGTGATATTGCATTAAGTGTTCCAGCTAGAATAATCATTGCACAAGTTAAGTTACTCGAAAAAGAAAAAGCACAGGAAGAGATTCTCAACAATGTTTCAGTACACGTAAAGACTCTGTTGACAGACATAACCTAACTATAGCAAGGAAAGAAGAGGATGACTATGCTGTAATGAAAAGCGAAATTTATCTACTAAGCAATTTAGTCAGGGAATTACAAGATAAAAGCAATATATTGAAATAACTAATCGATAAAAAAAATAACACAATTGATAGACTTAAACAAAAAGTTATAAGTACAACTCCTACATATGCACAAGTTATTAAAAAAAAAGAAGTACAAATCCAGCATATCCCATCAATCATGGTAATACCTAAAACAAATGAATACAAACGGAAGACTAGCAAAACAGTTATTAATAAATTAATAAATTATATTATAGTTCCAATTAAAAGTGTGCAGGAAAAGAAAGACAGTTTGGTCAATATCAAATGTACAAGCAAAGATGACGTGGTGAAATTAGAAGCTATGCTGTCTGAAAAGATTGGGCCACATTATATGGTAAAGCAGGAAATAATGCAAAATCCAAGACTCAAAATTGTTGGAATAGATAATAACATGACAGCAGAAGAACTGGAACAAGACTTACGTGAAAGAAATTTCAATGACAATGATTCTTATTGCAGTGTGGAACATTTATTTACCAACCATAGAACAAAAAAGCAAACGGCAATTATTCGTGTTCCAACTGATGTTTACAAAATCATACGTGGAAATAACTACAAGATCTAATGTGGATACCAATGTTTACGTGCGTTTGATGATTTAAATATCATGCCTTGCTACAATTGTGGCCGAATTGGGCATAGTGGAAAAAAGTGCAATAATACATCTGTATGCCTCAGGTGTGCTGGCAATCATCAGACAAAAGACTGTGATGGTAAATTACCAACCAAATGTGCAAACTGTTCTTTCGGCAAGGAAAAGTTTAAAGACGATCGTAATGTTGATCACATTGCGACCGACACTGAAAGGTGTACGTACCTAAAAATAATGATCAGAAAATAAATAAGTAATACTGATTATCCCTTCAAACCTGCAATCCAAACATTTTTTGGATACAATGGAAAATCAGATGACCATGCAATGGAAAAAAAGAATACGAACAGACTGAATTAAAACGAAGTAAAAAATGCGAAATCAGCAAACTTAACGTCAACAGACTCGAAAGATGGTTGAACTCGACTACAGCTGCGTCATCGAAAGCGAACTCGAAATACAAGACATTCATTTTTTGAACAGTGCAATTAGTCATAGTGACTCGAATATACTATACGTAAATGTGAGAGGTTTGAAAACAAACTTTAATAACCTTGAAGTGTTTATTGAAAGGCTTAGTTTTAGACCCGAAATCATTGTTTGCTTCGAATCATGGTATTTAAATTTTTTTGAATACTACCACTTGCCTAACTATAAAATATATTACAATCACAGCTACATTAACAAAGCGGATGGTGTAGTTATTTATATTAATAGCAGTCTGACTGAGACTACAAAAATTGAACGGCGCTACTGGCAAATCAAACTGAAATTGTCGAGCGCGAGTTGTTCGATTTAAACGAGAAAATGGTCAGATTAAAAACTGCAACCGAAATTTTAGGTAACAAAACAGTGAATTTAGACAAGGAAATCGGCATTCAAAGCGCGATCTCCAGCACGAAAGATAGTTTGATACAATTGAATCAAGAGACCGAAACGTTGACCGATGCCATCCTTTTTGTAGCCAAGAGCCTAATTCACCCGCGAATAATACCGGCGGAAACCATCACGCGCGCGGCCATGACAGTTGCAAATACAATGACGGACGCTCGATCGCCTATCCCAGCCGGAAGGCTATCAACAATACCTATAATGAAAATTTCCAAATTAACAGTCTTGTTTTCAAATGGCTACTTAATTTATCATATAGCATTCCCGCTGCTGAGCGTGGAAAAATTTAACCTCTTTAAAGCCATACCGTTACCAATTATTCAACACGTATTTAGGATCCCAAATTTAGCGGCATACATCTGGCCCGAATTCGTATATTTTGCTGTCAGCGAGTCGAACCGCACGTACATGCCCTTGCTGTCAGAGGAGGTATCCGGTCTGCGTAGATTAGGAGATTTGATGATCGCAGTAGACCCAGAATCCGTACGACAAATACAGGAGAATGTCGCGTGCGAAGTAAAAATCGCAGCGGAAAAAACAATCACCAACCCCGAAATATGCGATATTAGACTAAAGCAGCTTAGAGACACGTTTTGGCTAAGACTTCATAAGACCAACGCTTGGGTGTTCGCAACAAGAACGTTAGAACCAATTTTCGTGCAGTGCCTACGGTCTGAACAACTCACGGACTATATCGAAGGTATCGGGATTCTCGAATTTCGGCCTGGCTGTACCGCCCACGCGGCCAGTGCACGCTTGTTAGCTTCACGAACGATTACCGCGAATTTGAATGAATCGCGTTTCGAAATTGTACAATTTAATGTTTCAAAAATTTTAGCAGTTCTAACCGAGTCCGCGTACGCTGAGGTCGAATTGGAAAAATCAATCGCAACCAAAGCGGATAACCGAGCAAAGGGACTACATGGGGTAAATCTCGAAAACCTAAAAGCGGGAGCGGGTCGGCAAGAAATAGTTAGTAAGCCACGTAAAGAAACGGAACCTCCGTTAATTACTGTAAGCAGCAACGGCTGCGATTAATTTCAACATTTCAAAAACACCATACCAAAACTACACAAACATTTGACACACACGCATACAACGAGCAACATGAACTGACATGGAATCCAATTAACTTCCTCTCGCGCTCAGCGCTGGCATTCCTGACACTCATTAAAAAAAAAAAAAGTTGGTAGAGATATTTATGTTTTCTGGTTCCTTAAGAGAATTGCAAAAGACAAGAAAGACAACCCTTCATAAAAAAAAGAGGGGAAAAGCACACTTACACCCAGACTCACACCTCACACTCACATACACGCCAAGTGCTGAGCGCCCAACGGCTCACACGCGCAAAAGTGCAGCCTCTACACTTTTGAGCGTGAGACCGCTCTCCGTCGCTACGCCACATCACCGTTGACCGGCTTAGTGGCCGGAGCTCCCAGGCACCGAATAAATTGTCTATCACCAACCACCGTGTGCTACCTCGAACCTCCTGGTGCGACCCTCAATCCATCACACTATCTTAACTGGACTGCTGTCCCTAATATCACACTTAAGTTACATCGAGTCTTAATCTAATCTAATTACTAAGTCTTATTCTAATGTAACGTAACGCAGGCAATAGAACTAGCGATAGTTGTAATTACGTGTGGTCGACTTCACCCAACTAAATCAAAAGCTGTTAGTCAACGTGTGTCTTGATCGTGTCGAATAATATTCGTAATATTATTTATGTTATCTTCGAGAGCGAGTCGTGACCGTGTATCTGTCGTGTAGGTCAAGGTCGCGTGGTATACGAGAGCGGGGACGTTAGCTTGGTAGTGTAAGTCTTAATTCTGTCATTGTCAAGAGACTGAGAGCGATAGCTTAAAACGATAGTCTATGTTAATGCCGCATTTCGCGCAATTCCGCAATCGGCACCCTATCAATCGCAAGAAGGTTTCATCGTACTCACAGTAACGTAGTAGTTTGACGAGCAGTACTCTTTTACAAAAAGTCGGCCAAATGGTGGTCTGAGGCAAAAAAAGGGCGAGGTATCGAGCAGCGCTCGCGTCGATCTCGCTCGCGGTCGACGTTAGGTTGGGTCGCTCACCTTCCCTACTCTCGCTCCCGCATGCTCGAGTCTAGTCGATGTTGGCCGAGGCGCCTCGAAGACGACCGAACGCGCACCCACCGACTTGTGCCGAGTCGTTGCCGCGCGCAGCGCGGTCGCTTGTAACTGGTATCGGACTGCCATGTTACAATATGTATATATATATATATATATATATATATATATATATATATATATATATATACACACACACACACACACACACACACTTAGCTTTCCTTCTCCTATGTGCGCTCGCTCTTATTGTCTTATTATCCTATTGCGCGTATACGTTTTATACGCAGCTCGCCGACTTTCTCCTTTGCTCATTGCTCGCTCGCGGAATATTCGGGTCGTATCAGTGCAATAATGTAACCTAATGTATGGCCATATCATTGTTGCAATTATGTTAATGCCATTCACTTCGGCAAACCTTGCGTGCGTCTATATAATTGTTTCCAAGTCGAGCAGTACATCGTGTCATATATATATACACACACAGATATACTCCCACATGTATATAGAGATAAGGTAGCAGCGTAATTTTTTTTTCTCAACCTACATCCATTTGACTGCTTATTAAATTACTAGGTAATTTTTTTTCTCAAACTACTTCCATTAGTCCATTAAATTATTATTTCAGGAAATTGGTGTATTCATTTTCCGACTATGAAAACGCTACTTTCCATGTGTATATATACGTATTATAGAATTTGCATAAAAGCATTGGATTACAGATCGAGATTAATACGTAATTTATAATCAACAAATGCGAATTGCAATGGGCGATATATGTACATAGAAAATTTGAATTTTACTATAACAGTCGATATTTGATTGACATTTAGAAACAGATTCTCACTTCATTAAAAATTATACCATATGCAGCATTAAAAGCCGATTGATCACGGGTAAAGTGAAATCCTATATAATAACCGCAGATGATCCCTCAATTTATTAGTTGCTATGTTCAACTTTTACGTATGAACCCCTTCCGTCTGTAGAAAAAAAAATCTCCTGGAGCTCTTGCGCTCAAAACTTGTCCGACTACTCAAAGTTAACGAAACGTCTGCTCGGTCGCGGCTTAAATTATTTATTGCGCGATGAATTTCCGCCGAGCGATTATCGCCGGCGCGGCAGTAGCAGACAGCCCTGGAAGAACCCTGAAATAGCATGCGATGCGTATTTCAAGTGTTGTGCACGGAATTTTTAAACTTGCGCGCGCCTACACACGATCTCGATCGAGCGAAAAATCAATGGAACCTACGTCTAAAACGAAAATCCCATGTATATATATATATATATATATATATATATATATATATATATATATATATATACGAAGCTTATCACTAATGCTGGCTTTATCTACGGTATATAGAAGACTCGTGTCATTTTTCATTGAGAACAATCGACGGACCGTCAAACTGATATTATATTCGAAATACACATAATAGCTCCGCTCCTTCGCGATAGCCAAGTTCACAGCTCAGGCTGCTGTATAACGGCAGCTGAGTCGTCGATAAATTCACGGTCGGCTCGAGAGAGCGCAGTCAAAAGAATGCCGCACATACAGAGCTCTGCGCAGTATACTCTAAGGCTTAGGCCGAAAAAAGGGGGGAGAGCTAAATCCGGAGGCGAAATATCTCACTCCGTCCCACTCAATCCGGCTAAATAAATGCACCCTTCCCCTCGGAGGGCTATAAATCCCATACACACGCACGCATATATATAGGCGCGTCTTTGCAAGGGAGAGAGTCTTTGCTTGGAGAATCGATAGTCGAAAATCGTCGTCGGGGGTAGATTCTCGCCAGGTTATCAGTGCGCCGCGTGAAAAATCCCGGCAGCGCGAAAATCCGCAGGAAACGTGTGTGTGTGTGTGTGTACCGTCTGCAGGGAAAAAGCTGTAGCGAAGCGCGTCGGAAAAGGCAGCGGAAGTGCGAAGTGGAAGAATTAAACCGTATTTCAAGCAAGGGCTTTGGGAATACTCAGTCACGAGCGAAAATCTGAACTCCCGCGCTTCGAGGCACTCCTGGAACGCAATTTAACTTTTCGTCGCTCGCAAGGAATCCACCTCTCTCCCTCTCTGGCTCTAACTTTCTCTTTTCATCTCGCGTTCTTACACCTGTTAGATCGAATGCCTCTGCGTCTCTTCCTCTCTCCCTCTCTCGTTTGGCGGCCTTGCAGAGCCCACAGAATGCTTAATATGCAATCACGCACAGTGATGGGCCTCAGGCGGCTCCCTATAACCCCCTCGTGTGCTTGATTCTCCTTCCGCTGCCATGCGCAGATTATAATTCCATGACGCTTGACTCATATTCCGGTGGTGAGCACTGAAACCGGCCTAAAAGCCTTTCAGATCCAAGGTGCACGTTTCTGGAACTCCTTACCCTCTTCCATACGCCTTTTACCTTCTCTCGCATCCTTTAAGGAAGCAGTGCGCGGCTATCTGCTCAGCCTTGAGCTTTAGCCGTTTCTCATGTGGACGGATGACGCGGGAATTCGATAAAATTATTTGTGATTATTTTGACTCGGCCTTTCCGGCCTCGATCTGTGATATTCTCGACGAGATTAATATGACGTGATATTCTCCACGAGATTAATATGACGTAACTGCAGCTGTTACATGTGATTAAACCAAATTGTGATATGATGGGTCTATGACCAAAATAAGTTTTTTAATATTATTGATTTATTTATATTCATAAAATTATACAAATATCTCTAAAAAAGAGTATATATTTATTGTATTTTATCTTTTTACTGTAAAGTCAATAAATAAAGATCTATCCATCTCTCTCTCTCTCTAGACCGTTATGTTCGCGCTGTGTACTCCCGAGGTATACCTATACTGCCGACGATCATCATACTCTCTTCTGCGCCGGTAATCGTGTCAACGCTCACACAGGACGATTTACGCTTTTGAAGCTGTTTAATTGAGACCGTTTATTTTTTTGAAATATGGGGACAGCATACAGAAAGTTTGATAGAAAGAGGCTTTAAAAGTCAATCTTGGATTTATTGCCAATGCTCCAGGTAGTTCTTGAAGTTTGTTTGGGAATATTTTACCAGGGTATTATGTAACGAAGTTGGAACGCGAACGGCTTGACTTTATAACGAGTATATATACCTTTGGTGACTCTGTATCCAATAATTCTTCTTCTCGAATCGACGACAAGAAAAAACTGCCTTCGTAACAACCTCGTATACACCGCGCATGTATATACTTACACAAAAAACTAAAGACGTCGAAATTTATGTTTCAGATTTGACATGCGTAACGGCAGGCAGTTTAACGACGCCCTGCTCTGGTCGTCGCTGAAGGCGCTCGGTCGCAGGGCTTACTTCACCACTGCGACGAAACCCGCGCACTTGAGCATTAACGAGCTAAAGCTTAAGGACGAAGGTCTCAACCGTTGCCGAGTGAACTTTGTCAACTCGTCGACGACGAATCAAAAGGTAAATTTGACTGTGATCGGTGAGTATCCTACGCGAGACAATCATCAGGACATGATAAAAAAAAATACGACAATTTTCTCGCGCAGAGCCACCGGGAAAGCCGCAGATCCTGGACGGCGACACGATGTGTCCCATCGTCGAGCTGGAGAAGCGGTACTACGAGAGCAGCGACGTCAACCTCATCTGTAAGACTCGCGGTGACAAATCAGCACCGAAGCTCATCTGGTACCTCGAGAACACGGTCATCGACGAGTCGTACGAGCATAAGCCGGACGCCGGACCGACCTTCAACTACCTCTCGTATCCGGGGATCAGTCGGCAGAATCTCAAGGGGAGGTTCATCTGCCAGGCGAGCAATACGAATTTGGCAGATCCGCGCACCGCTATGCTCATCCTCGATGTCGTTCGTGAGTCGCGATTTTTGCTTTTGCTTTATACACTTTTTAGTCGCTCGATTATGCGATATTTTTGAAAAAGAAAAATTCGCACCCACTTAAGCGATGGCGAACAAGAATAAAAAACTGTTCTGTATTCTTACTTCGAAACCTATCTCCTTGTCTATCTGAATTAGCAAGATCGGCGATTATGACGAGGCAAAAGAAAAAAAGTGCCTGGGAAGCATGGAAGGATTAGCGTCGCCTTCACACTGATGTTATTCCTCCTCATTTTTCAAGCCCGTGATGTATGTGCGCGCGCGTGAATAATTCGACATCCTTTTGCGTATTCGTCTCCCGCTAACCGGACAGATGGGTTCGCGCGTTAACCTGAAATTGCCTCTTTTCGTTCTTCTCCGGGTACTTAGCGACGGCGGCTGTTTTTTTGGCCTGCGGCGATATAGCGTGAAATCAATCCGCGCGAGAGCTTCGTGCGCTCTGCCGATAAATTGAATCAAATCCCGGGGGAAGTCGGAGAGCAGCGCAGTCTCGATGGCGTTATATTACTCTGGAAAGCCGAGAATTAGCCGACAGCGCGCGGGGAAAGACGTCAGCGCGGGCGCGATAATGCTCGGCATGTGTGCACCCCGTCACATTAAGTAGGACAGCATACTGGCGTATTCGGCCACAGGCGGGGGTGCGTGCTGATGCAGCCGCAGCCTTTTCCTCGAGAGGCCCAAGTTGTATACACACGCGCGCGCGTGGCGTGACTGCAATAGCCAGAGAGAGATAAGGGCAATGCCTCTCGTGATAAGACGGATCAGGGAATCGCGTATCGTTCTCTTTCTCTGCGGCTGCACACCTTCAATTTTGTGCTCCGTGTGTGTGTGTGTGTGTGCTTGCGCAGCAGACGGAGCTTTTTGCGCTGTGTCCCGGTGTATTAGATGCGCGAACAAGAGTAGAGTATAGTAGAGTATTTATTTATTAAGCAGCTAAGGACTCGAGGTCCGTGGTAGCCAATGGCAGTTACAAGGTTTATCGGACATTGAACATAAAAACAGAGTAGACGGGGCTCGCTGCCCACGTGACGGAGTCGCACGATAATATAAAAAATAAACAGATACATAAAATATATGTATATAAAAATAAAAAATAAAAAAAATAAAAGACAACGAAACTTATAACTAAGGTTAGACTAGAGAGAACTCGATACATACGCTTATATAGGCTACAAAAACACCAAATCCATGCAAATGCATACGCCTAAGAGGTTTAACGCCCGGGAAGGTAAGAATAAATAAAGGCTGCTCTTGAAGTTACGGTGCCTATATATCTCTCGCACAGCGTGTGGAAGATTATTCCATACGTGAGCTGCGCCAACGCGAAAAGAGTGTCTGAGACACTCCGTGTCAAACCCGTCGATGTCGAGATCCAGGAGAGAGCGTCTTTTGCTTCCCAGCCTATTCTCGGGAATAAATCTCAAATTTATGGCGAGATAACCCGGCGTTTTTGTCCGCAGAACCGCTGCCAAGAGACAAATACTCGAGTAATCACGTCTTGCTGTGTATGTCAAAATCTCGTACCGTTTGTAGGTCGGCGATATGTGCTCACAAATCCTCACACCCGTAGCAAAGCGCAGAGCCGCATTTTGACACCTCCCTAGCTTCGTCGCGAGTTCTTTTGATAGGTCTAAAATACCCGCGCAATAGTCAAAGTGCGGGAAGACGAGAGTCTTGATGAGCATTAAACGAGTATCCGCCGGCAGATAATTGCGGCATTTCTAGAGCCTTGCGAGGGCGGCGAAGCTTTTTCTAGCGATGACGTTGCACTGCGCTCGTCAAGACAAAGTACAGTCAAGGATCACGCCAAGGACCTTGAGAGATTCGCCTGGGACAACAACAGTTCCATCCAGAACTACATCAGGTACGGTGAGATCGCCCAACCGGCTTATGTACCCCCGAGAACCAACCCACACAGCTTCCGTTTTATAGAGAAATACTAGCAAGATCTTGATTGACCTATGTCATCGGCGTATAGGTGATACGAGCAGTGCAGAAGAACGCGAGGTAGGTCGTTAATAAACAAGGCAAAGAACGATGGACCAAGTAGGTTTCCCTGCGGCACCCCTGCAACTCTAACAAGGGGTGTTGAGTCAGAGAAGCCGAGCAGACGAAGTTTCTCGACCAGTAGGTTGATATTGACTAAGCCGCCTGCGAGAAATCAATGCCGATCATCAATGTTACGTAACCAGCGTCAATGCTCCCACGAATATCGTCTGTAATTTTGATGAGAGCAGTATGCGTGCTGTGATCCTTCCGGAAACCAGACTGGCAAGGGTCAAGCAAATTCTTTACGACCAAAAAGTCTGATATCTGGTTATACGCAATACATTCTAGGATCTTAGCCGGTGAACATAAGAGACTTATCGGACGGCCGAGACCGAGGCCGAGGATTTTTTTGGCAAAGTTCGGACTATGGCCCGTTTGCAATCTGACGGGAAAATGCCAGACTGAAGAGACGTGTCGAAGATGTCTAATAGTGCATGCATAATAGTTGTCAAGCAGTTGGTCAGGTCTTTTAGGGAGATATCATCGACACCCTTAGAGTTGGAGTGTGCTGCCGAGAACGCGTCGAGCACATGGTTCACCGTGACGTCCAGCTCCTCGATGATGCTCCAGAGTTCTCGCGAATCCACGCAGCTACGTAATCTTTCCCTGTAATAATTGAATTTCGCATTCCTTATGGCCGTTTGTACCAAGTTGCGCAGTCGATTGTAATGACGGCGGGGCTTGCTGTGATTCCTGAAATCCCTCCACGCTTTATCACGAGAGGAGATAAGTTTTTTTATGTCAGATGTAAGCCAGGGATGGATTTTTTTAGGCGTAAATGCACGTTAAGGCGCATGGATTTCATAAGACTCGGCCAAGGTTTTCGTTAAGAACCTAACCTTGACGTCAACATCAGATGTGTCGTAGATGGGGCTCCAATTACGCTGGGCGAGGTCACCAAGGAGCTTGTCAAGATCAAGCTTCTTGTAAGAGCGTCGTTTTATGACCGGAGGATCACGTCGCGGTACAATGAGAGACAATATCGCAAAAAATACGTCGTGCTTGGAAATACTCGGCAGATGCTGCCGTCTAGAAGATATGACCTTTGACCTATCTGAAACACAGATATAGTCGATAGTAGTATGCGAGTTGTTGGTGTGATGTGTTGGTGCGAAGGGGATCGGCTCAAGAAGGCAGCTCATCAGAGAGTCAGACAAGGTCATGCGAGATGACGGTTTAGAGAGCCAGTCAATGTTAAAATCGCCCATAAGTATATACAGATCATATGCACCATTGCAATTTATTAAGGCGTATTCGACATCAGACCAGAAGCCCGCCTTAAGTGGGTTGTAGACAGTACCGCAGAAAATTTTGCGGTGCTCCAGTGTAAGCTCCAAAAAGAGGAACTTTGGCCGCCTAGAATAAGTGGGTGGTTGGGCAGAGCGACAGATTTCTCTCACGGTGATCGACTGATGAACATAAATGGCGACACCGCCACAACCTTTACCCACCCTATCGACTCGGAAAAGACTGAAGCCCGGAATGTCAACGATGGGCGGAGATGTAGGCTTTAAATGCGACTCACTTATACCCAGGACGTGCAATTTGATATTGAGCGCGACAGTACGGAAGTGGTGCAGGTGGGGCTTAATTGATTGAGCGTTGGAGTGTGCTACATTCAAGAATAGTGCTGGATTCGCCATAGTCGATAGAAAGCATTTTCGGCTCAATTTGCCTACGCAGAATGGGGCATTTAGCCTGATCGGTGGCGGCGTGCGCCGTTCTCGTGTACCCGGCAGTAAAACAGTTGTTGCAACGCAAAGACCCTCTCGTTTCGCAAGTCCTACTTTCATGGGCACCAGAACAAAATCCACAACACGCACTTTTGCTGCACTCCTTTGACAAGTGACCGAACCGTTGGCATTTGTAGCACGGTTTAACAACAACATGATCGGAAACGCGACAGGCTGACCAGTCGATATTGACTCTTTTTCTATTAAGCAGCTCGTGTCTAAGTGAGGGCTTCATTTCAATGAAGCAAGAACGAAACTTTTTATTGCGAGCTGGATACAGGAGGACCGGTATTATATCGTCCCTAGTAGCGTCTGGTAAATTTTGGTCGATGACACAAGTAACAATGTGTTCGGAGGTAAGCTCCACTGGGATGTCGTGAACAATAAGACGAGGATTCATTTTAGTTTGCAGCTTAACCTCTAAGCCCGCCTTGGCTAAATTTGCTGACATACGGAAGGCAGCCAGGAAGCTGCCCTCGACACGCACGGAACTGTATGGGCCATTCGAAACCCGCTGTACATTAATTTTTAGTTTCGCCGGATCTATAACCTTACGAAGCGCAGTCTTAGTTTCCCTCGAAGAGGAAAAGGCCGGATCATCACTATTAATAGGACCGATCATTACCTGTTCCGAGGTGTTGATAGGAAACGCCTTACCGCGGCTCAGCGAGACCCTGGCGGACGGCGTGTGAGCACGGCGAGACACCACATCAGCAAAGGACAGGTTGGGACGCAGTACCGTGTCTATTGACCGCAAGATACCCCGTGAGACGCTCGATATTGCTGCATGCGCGTGACAAAGTTTCAATACAAGATTCAGCGAGTGCCTCAGTCGACAATTTACTAACGTATGCACATGAAATTTTGGTGATCGTTTCGTTAACAGACTTAACCACAATTTGCAATTTCAGCGTCGCCGGAGGTAACCTTTCATTACCAATAAAAGTGAGCAGTGCCTCACAACTCGCATTCACTTCACAAACGAGCGAATTCACTTCACCAACGGTAAGCTCAGAAGCGGACGCCGTATGATTCCCGGAGAAGGCAGGCACATATGCGGACATCGCGCTCACATCATCAAATCACCGTCGTCGCCATCACACGGTTCCACGATCGCACTGTTGTCATCGTCCCTTTTCCTCTTCGCCGTTTGGAGAGCTGATAGTGCTGCGGGGCTCGCCATTTTCATCGACGGTCTGAGCATTGAGTTCGCGGCATGACTCATAGGTGTCGTAGGCTGCCGGCCGATGATTGAGAATCGATTAGACAGCAGAAAATTGGGGCGTCGTCAAAAGTGAGGTTAGGAAGACAGCAAACAAAAATCAAAGAACACTCCAGAGAACAACCATCCACCGGAAGAGAAATTATCTGGACAGGTGGATGCATCGAAAAGCTTGCCTTTACTGCAAAATAAAAAAGGTCGGAAGGCACAGAGACAGCAGAAATTGTTCAGCAAAGTAGGAGCGTAATGAGAGAGAGAGAGAGAGAGAGAGAGAGAGAGAGAGAGAGAGAGAGAGAGAGAGGGAGAGAGAGAGAGAGAGAGAGAGAGAGAGAGAGAGAGAGAGAGAGAGAGAGAGAGAGAGAGAGAGAGAGAGAGAGAGAGAGAGAGAGAGAGAGAGAGAGAGAGAGAGAGAGAGAGAGAGAGAGAGAGAGAGAGAGAGAGAGAGAGAGAGAGAGAGAGAGAGAGAGAGAGAGAGAGAGCGGCTTTTAAGAGCAACTCGTTGAAATCTACGCGTGTACACGCTCCCGTGATAAAAAGACTCATTCATTCAACATCGGCATATAGTTCGTCTGCATACAGTGCGAACCGACACGTTAATACACGCATTCGCGAGCAATAAAAGCACCAATAGTGTATAAGCGAGGGACATAGATACAAAGCCGCTTACGCTTCATTGTTCCCTACATAGTTCGAATGAAATTCTTCGCTTTTGCGTTGTTAATTAATTTCAAACACACGGTAAATGTGTACATACATAACGTCACATATGTCAGAAGTATACTTTAGACCATCGGCGTTTCGATCAGAAAATATTTGTTCTATTGTTACGGACGAGCTGGATACATCGGTCGCTGGGTACTCCGCTGACTAAAGTTCGCACGCAGCAGAAGTGCTGCGTGTGCACTTCTGCACGCGCGATAGCTCGCCACCGACGAATCACGTCGGTGGCAGAGCGAGCAGATTTGAGGCCACCACAGCCCAGAGCAGAGCTCTCTCTTTTGGTGAATACACTGTTAGACAAGCAAAGCGAGTCTCTTCTTCCCGGCTACCCATTATGCTCTGAGGGAGAGCCCGCCATCCGTCCATGGCACGTGGCATCCCAACGTGGGTCTCTGCAGCAATAGGAACTTCCTTCTCCGTAGCCATCGATTTTACTGAAAATCATCAGGTCGTCTAGAACTTCGCCGAAAAAGCCGCAGTCGTGAGTGTTATTCACGAGGACTACAGCCAGGCCACGAGGCAGATTAGCCGCAGCAACGTACAAAGACCAGCAGCCAGAGAGCCGCTCACCAACGTATTTTTTTCTAAAAGAAAATACACGTCGTCGTTAAGGCTCGGGACGAGCTCGATAAAAACACCCGAGCTCGATAAAAAATAAATACGTCGAGGACCGTACCGATCTTGCTTCAAGCTCCTTACCAAAAAGGGAGCAAGCGACGGTCTCGGTAAGCAGCGAACGCCGACGAGCGCTGCAACTATCTACAAAGCCCATCTAGGCTAACGAGGATCCACCAGCAGCCTTCACGCGCACTCAGACGCCGACGCGGACCAGCCGGCGCGCGCGAGCCGTCATGTAGCAGCCAACATCCGAGCAACATCCCGGCAGGACAGCGGAAGCAGTCACCATATGCCTCGAGACCATCTGCGTACTCATCATCCTGTAAGTCTTTCTTGTCATATGTTTTTGCGCAGCTTGGCTTTTCGAAGTGCGTTCAATATTTTTATTATATAAACTACAAAAGCCTGGCAGGGTTATCCAGGTAACGCTCGTGCGAATTTAACGCAGTTTCAAATCAGTGCGCGTCATTTAAAAAATATGGCCCCCCAGGCTTGTTGGGAATCAGTCTCGGTGCGCGTAAGAAAGTAAAAGATAGGGACGTGGAAAGCGATCCGGGGCACACGAAAAAACAGCAGAAGCTCGCAGTCGGGAGTGTCAGAAATGTCGCGCAAATGACACCCAGAACCGGTAGATGGTTCCGGCAAACAATCAACCAGGCGGCAATTGATACGGACGGTTCCGAAATCGATCGACGCATCCGATGAATAACCAGTCCGTGGCCGGAGGCGCGAGAGCAGGTGCTAAGCGGTATAGCGAGAGTGGCGCAGCCGTTCGATTTACCGGTGCCTACGGTGGACCGAAGGGCGGTTGCGCCCCGGGATCGTTCGAGCAGCTCGGGCAGCTCGATCGACGAAGCATGCACATTGCCCCAAAAGAAAGTAAGATCAGTGGGATCAATCATCGAAGGGCGCGCGTTACCTCGAGCGAAAACGAGAACAGCCAGCCAGCTCGAGTTGCGTCAACTAGAGAACAGGCTAGAGGAACTCAAACTGCGTCCGGGTACAGACGAGGAATAAATTTCCGGTGACCCGTCCGGTGTGCCGTACGACTTGAAAAAGCGGCTAGCAATCGACGAAAGAGTACGCGCGGGCAAGAGCCAAAGATTTTTAGCAAATCAGTTAGGCGCGTTAAATTCGGGGCAGCAGGTAATCGACCCGTTATACGGAGAGCGTCAATTCGCCGTCGATGCAACGCGTCGTGTGGCTAGCCCACCGTTGTCGGCGCGCAAAGAACTACCCGTCGCGGTTAATCCGGCTTATCTAAACGACGCGAATGCCGCCGAGGCACCAGTACTGACGGAGCGCCAGCCGAGCCAGAACTCTCACGAGTACACGCGAGAGCGAGGCAAAAAAGAGAAATCGAAGAAGCATATAGTGCACGTCGAGCAGCTCATCGAGAGCGAGAAGGAGCGCAGGAGTAGGGAATTCGAAGAGCGCGTAAAATCAATTATCCTACGCGTTAGAGCTTCCAGTGACGAGCGTAAATCCGATAATGCTTCGGTGAGCAGCCAAGGTAGCCGCAGTCGTCGCGTGACAGGAACAATAAACGAAAATCGGGTTAAAAAATCGGGTAGATACGAAGGCGACAGCGACAGTGAGATTGATTGCCTAGTCGAGAGAAATTACACACTGAAGCAACCTGCGAAAGCAAAGCGGTTCTCGAAGACGCACGTACGCCAGGGGTGCGGGTATCTAGCCGAATCAGGGAGCAAGTCGGACTTTGTCTCTTTTAAATATTCTAGCGCAAGATCGGGAAGCCGAAACTTCACATTTTACAGTGCGCTCGATGAAAGTATGACCTGCGAATCAGATTGCAATGATAAGAAACGTGACAACCGCAGCCGACGGAACAACGACAATCTACGAGACGAGCCACGCGACCGCAAGTCCCGTCCCCGTAAAGATAGAATAAAATAGAATATAGAATAGAATAGAATAAAATTTATTTTGCACAAATGAAAAACATTTTGTACATATCATAGTCATATCGTACTCAATATACATTTCGTCGATACAACTTTACAATGCGCAACTTTTATTCATCGTCAACTCGGTGCATGTAACGGCGTATTGCTGTCCTAAAATTACCAAGCGACGGAAGACTTCTCAATTCGCGGGGTAGTGAATTCCTGAGTCATGCACCCTGGGAACTGAAAGACTTCATCCCAGCCTCAGTACGCGAATTCGGGACTATGAGTTCTTTGGGGTCCCTGCTCGAGATCCTAGACTGGTTTCTCTCAGAAAGGGCAGCAAGATATGGAGGCTACATCATAACTATAGCCTTGTACGCGGTAAATACTCTCTCCTCTCTCGAACCGTTATCCATCCCAATTTCTTTCTGTATGGGGAAATATGCTCGTCCATCCTAACACCACAGATATATCTTATACAAGAATTCTGCAGCCTCTGATGTCGAGACTCAAGCTCTCCTGAGGTATCCATGTAAACAAGAGAGCAATAATCCAGATGAGAGATTGCAAGAGCACTAGCTAAATGCTTACGAAGCGCCTCAGTTGTGCAGGATCTGAAAGATCTGAGACCGTATAAAGCGCTATTTACTTTACGACTAACTGCATCAACCTGCGGCTTCCACGTCATTCTCGAGTCCATCACAACACCAAGGTTAGTCACAACGTCAACAAATAGAACGAAAACGCCACTTTCAACCTCAATGCCGGGCAGCTCTAGACTTTGAATTTTACTAATGGTATACTCCGAACCAAATATCACAGCTTTTGTTTTGCTAACGTTAAGGCGGAGCGCATTCTCAGTCGCCCACGCCGGCACAGCTTTCGCCACCATTGACAAACGATCCAAACCCTCCACAAGATTGTCTCTAGCTACCTGACTATATGTTTGGAGGTCATCCACATAAAACAAGTACCTAACACCGTCTGATAGTGAACCCTCAGGCCCCTGAAAATTGGCCAAAACATCCTGAAGATCGTTTATGTACAAACTGAAAAGCAGAGGTCCCAACACTGAGCCCTGCGGTACGCCAAGATTGGTAGTGATCTAATCTGACTGGCCGTTTGTTTTTATAACTAATCGATGGTTACGTCCTGTGATATATGATCCAATCCACAGAACCACCGACTTACAGAAACCTAACCTAATCAGCTTGCTAAGGAGTTTAGAGGGAGAAATGGTGTCAAACACCTTGCTAAAATCAAACAGCAGAAGAATAGTCAATAGCTGCTTAGTCAGAATTAGAAACCTGGCTATAAGAATAGTCAGGCTTAGAAGCACCGTATGCGTGCTATGGAATGTGCAAAAGCCCGTCTGACGGGAATCGAGAAGCTTCTTCGATTCGATGCATTCCGAGATCTGATCATGAACGATCTTCTGAAGTACCTTGGCGAGGAAACTCAGCAAAGCAATTGGACGGAAGTCCGAGGCAGCAGATGGAATTGCTTTTTTCTTCAGAGGAACCAGATGCGCCCTCTTCCATGCTGCAGGAAAAGCTCCATTTGACAGAGAGAGGTTAATTGTAACAAAATGATGGCCCAGAACCGGAAAAGACTTTGCCATGATATCCTGAGGAATACCGTCTATCCCTTTCGCCTGTGATGTAAACTGCGCGATAGCCAGAACAACATCAGAAAATGTTACATCACGAAATTTAAAACCATCGTCACTGGCCGTTGCAAGTACAGCATGCGAGTCCTTCTCAAGTTCTGCCTGAGAAATGGAAACGTCCGCTAATTGAGTATTTAATTCATGAAGTGGTGAAGAGGCATGTAATTCCTCTCTAGTCCTAGTCCAGTTCTGAATGAAGACATCCCGGTTTAAACTGCTTTAAGGGCGCAAGTTCATCAATAGCAGCTGCGACATTTCGGCTGAGAGATTCAAGCTTCTTGTCTAATGTCTCAGCAGGACAGAGGACAGTTGACCAGTCAAGTGTCTCAAGGAGAGAGAGAAGCTCACCCTGCCTAACAGATTTAAAATCTCTGAAATAAAAGAAGCTGAAAGTAGGAGATGACGACCTAGGAGCAGGGATGGTTAGATCAATGATGTTGTGCCTGCTCGGAAAAGTCGCCATCAAGTTATTCCTATCCAGGACTGTCTCACCCTCATCAACAAACATCACATCAATCCAGGTGTGAGAATCCGCAACACGGTGAGTCGGGTCATGATCAACAAGCTGAAGATTCAGCTCACAAGATAGCTCTCTGACGAAATTTACATTCTGGGACGCCGACAATATATTTGCGTTCAGTTCTCCCATTATTATGCGATGATCAAAGTCAACCGCATGTAGTCTCAAGTTATCGAGAAGGTCTGAATTCTCAGTGAAAGAGATACCCGGTGGTCTGTAAATAACAGCAACAAAAACAGGGGGTAATTGGCCCCTCTTTACTGTACACATGAGATATTCAGGAATTCCCGGTTTACCAACATCTGTCATTGTTGAGGATGAACATAACAGAGTAGCCTTGTAACTATTATGGATATAAAGAGCCACTGCACCCCTCTGGGTATTCCTATCCTGTCGAAGAACCGAGTATCCATCAACCTGCGCAAACACATCATCAACATTTAGCCCGAAACGCGATTCAGCG
Source organism: Muscidifurax raptorellus (assembly GCA_020010945.3). NCBI lineage: Eukaryota > Metazoa > Arthropoda > Insecta > Hymenoptera > Pteromalidae > Muscidifurax > Muscidifurax raptorellus. The sequence goes on from JAHUUD020000102.1 coordinate 162,689, forward strand.
ACACCAAACAAGTGATAGAAGGGACGAGCACCTACAATGAATTGGCGAAACATTTCCATATGTTTATTCAAGGACGCTGCATTTAAGAAACCAGCCCTCAATCCCTCGAGCTCAGACCCCTTAGCTTTCTCTCCGCGTAGTCAAATATTATTAGCCGTATCTCGCGCTTTGTCACATGAAGATACTGCATCGTTTGCAGAAATACAGTTTTGTACCGCTTTCACTATATTTGCAGGCTTAATAGCGCGTGCAAGTCAGCAGCTGTCTTAAACGCGCGAGCAATATCCCCGTCTCGGCTTTTTACCATAAAACGACCGCCTCTATGCCAAACATATTTAAAGCCTAGTCCACGAGCCAAGCTTATGAAGCTTCTAAATTGAAGAAAAAGTTCCTTCTGTAATAATTCATTTATAAAAATTTTTCTATGAATTAGGCCATTACTAGTTTCCTGGTCCAAAGACGAAACGTTAATATGCCTAGTATTTAGGCCGGTGAAACGATGCTTTGCATGCAAGATGTCTCCCATCAACAACCGATTCGATAAGCGAACTATCCACGGCGACAATCGTGTAGCCTTGTCTGCTGTGCACACACTTTTACTTTCTGACCGGAGCAGACGCGTGAAGACGATATCGGCCCTAACGACCGGTGGCAATATGGTGCTGAGAACAGCATGGGCCACATCACCACGCTTTTCCTCTGAACCAACGAATATACTAGAATCTATAATTTCAGCAGAGTTCTCATCACCATCCAGCCGAACCGTCGAAGGACTGTTTGAAATAGAGTCGAGCATAGGCGCGACCCGTCAGATGATGACGCGAGCCGAGAATGATCCGACGGCGAAACCAATCGAAAAAAAATCGCGAAGGCCCCACGGCGCAAATCCCCTGTAACACGGAGTAGAGGTGCATTCGACGGAAAAAGTCGGGCGAAAAGTAGCGGCCGATAGCCGAAAATACCATTCCATCAAACCGCGAGATTTATACCATCTTTCGACGGGGATCCCGACAACTTGAATGTATTTTGCAACGGAGTACGTAAAGTTCGCGTTAAAAAAATGCCGGCGATGAACGCGACAATAAACGTAGAGACCATCGCGATAACTGTGATGATAACGCGAAAAATGAAAATTTAAACTAGAAGGACGTTCGCCGCGCTCCCCAAGCGTCGAGCGTCTGCATAGAGACGTGAAGTCAGACGGCGATAATTAGGCAAATATACGATTCCGAACAGCGGGCAGGCAACCGCTTATCGTATCCGTAAATTGCCCGCAATTGAAAGATAAGTCGGGTAAATTTTACGCGATTCTGTAGCGGACTGCGCGCGAGTAAGTAGAGCTGTATTCTCTCTCTCAAATTTTTCAAGAATTATTACTGCCGCCACGCTGTGCGTGGATTTATTTTACAGGCAGCTGCAAATATACTTTGTAGCCGTCCTGTTGAAACAATTTATTGTAGGAAGAACGGTGCACTTTTTTCGCTGCTTGAAATTCGGCGGGCCGACATAACCTCAACTTCTAGCTGTCACCGGGATTTTCCAGCCGTCTTTCTCTCATCTGCACCGTCGTCGTCGTCGGGTCTCTCTCTCATCGCCGTCATCATCAAAGTCGAGCCAAGGAGAAGATCATGGGGATGACGGTTCGCTTGTGGTGCAAGACAGAAAAATCGTTGGGGTTAGATCTTTTGGGGAGTGCTGGCTTGTTCCAGTCGCGCAAAAACGCTAGTCCTCGTCGCTGTATGTGTACGAATAATTTTCGCCACTAGAGCGCGGGTACATCTGAACCGAATTTCTCGTAGGTTAGTTGCACTGTGGACTTCGAGCGTGCGCATCTTTGAACTGAGAGCGGGAATCGTCTTGAATTTAAATATAAATCTCGAATTTTCAATTTTTAATTGTGAATTTTCAATTTTGGATTTTAGCAATTATTTGCGGATTCAACTCGGCGCGAACTTAAGCAGATAAATAAAGTAATAATTAACGAATTATAGCAACAACTTACTGGTGTATGTCTTGAGTCATTTAATTATTAATAATAATTATGGCACTGTTGTCATGTACAAAATGCAAGAAAATAAATCGTCCTAATGCTGATATTCGCAGATGTAACGACTGCGATAAACCATATCATGATATCTGCCATGTTTGGTCGGTAATTGATAATAAGATGGATGATAATACTGACAATAATACTAGTTACATATGCCAGGAATGCAACGCGATGGGGTCGTCGGTGAAATCAGGTGATGCTACTGATAGCTTAGGTTGCGAAAAACGCATTTTCGGTGCAGACAAAGCAAATAAGAGTCATAATAATAATAACAATAATAATAATAGTAATAGTAGTAACAACGGCGATAACAATAACAATAATAATAAAAAGGTTAGCAATGGCAGTATTAGTATAAATAATAATATTAATAAAATAAATGAAACAGGAAGTAAGGGCTTGACGTTGAAAAAGACTGATAATGTTAAAATTAATAATAACAACAGTAACAATAACACAAATCGTAGTAGTAATAAAATACCACCGACTGCTAATGGGAGTAAAACAAAAAATACTCCTATTGGTTGCAACAGTGGTAGTAATAATAATAATGCTAAAATTAAAGTTAAAGATAATGTTATGTCTTTTAAAAGTAATAATAATAGTAATAACAGTTGTAATAGTAATAATAATAATGAAGTTGATAATAACGCTGTTATCAGTTGCAACTCCAGCAGTATAAACATTAACAGCACTGTTAATAACATCGATAATATGAACAATGATGTTACAAGTGCTGAGGTATCCCTTAAGGACAACCTTACAGCCTCAACGCCAGCTATTGCCTCCAAGAAACCTAACTGCGATAGGAAACAGGTAGCCGGAGATTCGTTAACTTAGTACTGCTAATCAGGGGCCGGACCCAGCGGTTGAGAAATCGCGTATTATTGACACTCTAGTAGATAAAGTGTTGTCACTTGAAAAAATAATAATCCAGCAAAATACTAAGGTTGATGGTTTGCCTAATGATCGCCTGCTCTTGCTTCAGGAAAATAGAGTGCTCAAGAAACAATTAAATAACTTAATGCAAAAAATTGTAAAGATTGTTGATATCGCAGCATCGAAGTGCAGTGAAGACAGATCCAGCTCGGATCATGGTGGCACTACAGAGGACATAGGTGTTCGTTGTACTGATGTCTCCCAAGTATTCGTATCACTCAGGAGCTTGGATACCTCTGCTTATAGTGCGGGCGCTGCCGTTGAAGATACTATTTCAAAAAATTCTAGTAATGTCGCAGGCGCCTCTGCGGATAATGACGTTTCTCTAGGCGACTTCAAAATTTGTAAAAGTCGCCGTCGATCGCGAGGTAGAAACCGAAAAAAGGAGGGTCGCAATCCTTCAAGCGGTCCTTCGACGGTTTGACTGGATGGTGATGAGAATTCTGCTGAAATTATAGTTTCTAACATATTCGGTGGTTCAGAGGAAAAGCGTGGTGATGTGGCCCATGCTGTTCTCAGCACCATCTTGCCATCGGTCGCGAGGGTCGATATCGTCTCCACGCGTCTGCTCCGGTCGGAAAGTGTGTGCATAGCAGAGAAGACTGAACGATTGTCGCCGTGGATAGTTCGCTTATCGAATCGGTTGTTGATGGGAGACATCATGCGTGCGAAGCATCGTTTCACCGGCCTAAATACTAGACTGAACACTAATCTAAAATAAGGATAAAACTCAAAGTGAGTTCCGGCAAGGAAAGGGTTGAGTGAGTGAAGGGTTTGTCGAATTAAAAACAAATTATTCGCGGTAAAAAAAAACGTACTTGCTACGGCGTAAAAACCCTCTCGGAATAGGGGGAAAAGCCGCAGCAAGTTGAATCTTTATTTAAATAAGAAGAGGAAATGATACAAATAAAAGAAGAGAAAGAGATTCTAGAAGAGAAAGAGAATACGCAAATAAATTAACGCACGCCAACGCGAGGTACCTTAACGCACGCAGAGAGATCTCTCTTACCTAATGGCTTTCGTAGCCCGCGCAATCGCCGCGATCTCGAACGTCGTCGCCAGGAGGACGCTGAGTCGCCCAAGGTTGTACACCGCCGCAGCTTCTCGCCGAGTCCTGGTGATCTGCTAAGCCGGGCCTGGGGAGTGAGAAGGTGGTTCGCAACCGCTGCCAAGCGCGTCTCGACGTCTCGAGAATCCAGACGCTTGGCACCCGGGCAACAAGGAGTGTTGCCGCTGCTCGCTCGCCCTGAAGGAGTCACGTCCAGCACGTGGACACCTTCGCCAACAATCCTTAAGCTAAGGCCTCGAGGCACGCACACACGCACACAACACACCACGAACGCGGTCGCGAGAGTCGCCGGTAATCGCGCCTTATATTACCACGAGGTGAACAATATTCGCTCTGAAAAGAACAAAATATTGATCCACCTGTACAAAATCGCAATAGAAAAAAGGAACTTTGAGATAAAGAAAACTTGACGGATGCTGAACGTGCGAGTCGCTTGGCAGTCCATTCAAGTGTGTCACACGTGCTAAAAAACGCGCGCGGGCCCGTCGGTCTCCTTCTCGAGCCGGCGGCGCGCGCATAGACGCATGCGCACACCGCGCGACTTCGCGAAGGAGAGCGCGCAGCGGCGCGAAATTCGAACTAAGAATAAGCGTGTAAATTCTTAACCCCCCAAAATATCGGCGTAAACAAGACATATTAACGTTTCGTCTTTAGACCAGGAAACTAGTAATGGCCTAATTCATAGAAGAATTTTTATAAATGAATTATTACAGAAGGAACTTTTTCTTCAATTTAGAAGCTTCAAAAGCTTGGCTCGTGGACTAGGCTTTAAATATGTTTGGCATAGAGGCGGTCGTTTTATGGTAAAAAGCCGAGACGGGGATATTGCTCGCGCGTTTAAGACAGCTGCTGACTTGCACGCGCTATTAAGCCTGCAAATATAGTGAAAGCGGTACAAAACTGTATTTCTGCAAACGATGCAGTATCTTCATGTGACAAAGCGCGAGATACGGCTAATAATATTTGACTACGCGGAGAGAAAGCTAAGGGGTCTGAGCTCGAGGGATTGAGGGCTGGTTTCTTAAATGCAGCGTCCTTAAATAAACATATGGAAATGTTTCGCCAATTCATTGTAGGTGCTCGTCCCTTCTATCACTTGTTTGGTGTCGCTGAATCGCGTTTCGGGCTAAATGTTGATGATGTGTTTGCGCAGGTTGATGGATACTCGGTTCTTCGACAGGATAGGAATACCCAGAGGGGTGCAGTGGCTCTTTATATCCATAATAGTTACAAGGCTACTACTACCTAGCAACTTATGTTCATCCTCAACAATGACAGATGTTGGTAAACCGGGAATTCCTGAATATCTCATGTGTACAGTACAGAGGGGCCAATTACCCCCTGTTTTTGTTGCTGTAATTTACAGTCCACCGGGTATCTCTTCCACTAAGAATTCAGACCTTCTCGATAACTTGAGACTACATGCGGTTGACTTTGATCATCGCATAATAATGGGAGATCTGAACGCAAATATATTGTCGGCGTCCCAGGATACAAATTTCATCAGAGAGCTATCTTGTGAGCTGAATCTTCAGCTTGTTGATCATGACCCGACTCACCGTGTTGCGGATTCTCACACCTGGATTGATGTGATGTTTGTTGATGAGGGTGAGACAGTCCTGGATAGGAATAACTTGATGGCGACTTTTCCGAGCAGGCACAACATCATTGATCTAACCATCCCTGCTCCTAGGTCGTCATCTCCTACTTTCAGCTTCTTTTATTTCAGAGATTTTAAATCTGTTAGGCAGGGTGAGCTTCTCTCTCTCCTTGAGACACTTGACTGGTCAACTGTCTTCTGTCCTGCTGAGACATTAAACAAGAAGCTTGAATCTCTCAGCCGAAATTTCTCAGCTGCTATTGATGAACTTGCGCCCTTAAAGCAGTTTAAACCAAAGAGGAAGGGTCTCTCGCCATGGATCAACGTCGAGCTTCAAGAACTGTATAATCGACATGATGCTGTTAGACGTCGGTTTCGTCGTACGCGTGACAATCACCTGTGGACTGAGTTTCAGTCGCTCACTGCGGAGGCTGAGCTACGCACGGCAGAGGCGCGGGATGTCTTCATTCAGAATAAAATCTCGGAGGCGTTGGATGGCGATAAAAACATCTGGAATGAGATCCGCAATCTTGGGCTGTTAAGTAGGACTAGAGAGGAATTACATGGCTTTTCACCAGATGAATTAAACACTCATTTTGCGGGTGTTTCCATTTCTCAGTCAGAGCGTGAGGAGGACTTGCATGCTGTCCTTGCAACGGCCAGTGAAGATGGTTTCAAGTTTCGTGATGTAACGTTTTCTGATGTTGTTCTGGTTGTTGCACATTTTACATCACAGGCGAAAGGGGTAGACGGTATTCCTCAGGATATCATTGCAAAGCCTCTTCCGGTTCTGGGCCATCATCTGGTTACAATTTTTAACCTTTCCCTGTCAAAGGGAGTTTTTCCTGCAGCATGGAAGAGGGCGCATCTGGTTCCTCTGAAGAAAAGAGCAATTCCATCTACTGTCTCGGACTTCCGTCCAATTGCTCTGCTGTGTTTCCTCGCCAAGGTACTTGAGAAGATCGTTCACGATCAGATCTCGGAATACATCGAATCGAAGAAGCTTCTTGATTCCCGTCAGACGGGCTTTCGCCCGTTCCATAGCACGCAGACGGCGCTTCTAAGCTCGACGGAGGATATCAGAGCAGGCATTAACAGCAAGAAGCAGCTACTGACTATTCTTCTGCTGTTTGATTTTAACAAGGCGTTTGACACCATTTCTCCCTCTAAACTCCTTAGCAAGCTGATTAGGTTAGGGTTCTCTAAGTCGGTGGTTCTGTGGATTGGATCGTATATCACAGGACGTAACATCGAGTAGTTACAAAAACAAACGGCGAGTCAGATTGGCTCACTACCAATATTGGCGTACAACAGAGCTCAGTGCTGGGACCTCTGCTTTTCAGTTTGTACATAAATGATCTTCAGGATGTTTTGGCCAACTTTCAGGGGCTTGAGGGTTCACTATCAGACGGTGTTAGGCCGAGAATGTGCTCCGCCTTAACGTTAGCAAGACAAAAGCTGTGATATTTGGTTCGGAGTTAGCGTACCATTAATAAAATACAAAGTCTAGAGCTGCCCGTCATTGAGGTTGAAAGTGGCGTTTTCGTTCCATTTGTTGACGTTGTGACTAACCTTGGTGTTGTGATGGACTCGAGAATGACGTGGAAGCCGCAGGTTGATGCAGTTGGTCGTAAAGTAAATAGGGCTTTATATGGTCTCAGATCTTTCAGATCATGCACAACTGTGGCGCTTCGTAAGCGGTTAGCTAGTGCTCTTGCAATCTCTCATCTGGATTATTGCTCTCTTGTTTACATGGATATCTCAGGGGAGCTTGAGTCTCGACTTCAGAGGCTGCAGATTTCTTGTATAAGATATATCTGTGGTGTTAGGATGGACGAGCATATTTCCCCATACAGAAAGAAATTGGGATGGATAACGGTTCGAGAGAGGAGAGAGTATTTTCCCGCGGTCATGCTGTACAAGGCTATAGTTATGAGGCAGCCTCCATATCTTGCTGCTCTTTTTGAGAGAAACCAGTCTAGGACCTCGAGCAGGGACCCCAAAGAACTCGTAGTCCCGAATTCGCATACTGAGGCTGGGATGAAGTCTTTCAGTTCCCAGGGTGCAAGACTTTGGAATTCGCTACCGCGCGAATCAAGAAGTTTTCCGTCGCTTAGTAGTTTTAGGACAGCAATACGTCGTTACATGTACCGAGTTGACGATGAATAAAGGTTGCGCATTGTAAAGTTATATCGACGAAATGTATATTGACTACGATATGACTATGATATGTACAAAATGTTTTTGACTTGTGCAAAATAAATTTTTATTCTATTCTATTCTATTTACTAGTGACAAACGTTTTCGGTATTAAAAAATTTTGTACGACGGCATATCATCCCCAGAAAAAGACCAATAGATGGGACGAATGGACCACGATATGCTAGCATACGTACAACTGTACGGAACATGAAAGTACTCGGTACACACCGCACGAGCTGGTGTACGGTACGAAACTCAGAACACCATTGAGTTACCCCCGGGTAAATAATGAGTTGTCGTATAATGCGTATTTAGCTGAAATGACTGATAATCTGACCGCATTGCAGACGACAGCGGCAATGAAATTAGTTTAGTCTAAGTTCAAGTTAAAACATTATTACTACGATCGTAAATTAAACTCAAAACACTTTCAGGAGGGAGAGATGGTCTTTTTATTAAAAGAGCCGAAGAAAGGGAAATTTGCGAGGGAACATCGCGGCCCTTTCAAGATAATCGAAATAAATCAAGAGACAAATACCGTGAGGCAACGACGAGACGACCAAGGTTGTCCACACCAACAAATTACACAGGCCAAGTGCATTAGCCACGTAGATCAACGACTCGGAAGTGAACCCGGAGGATTAGAATTTTTTTCCGAGCGTTCGCGGAAACCGGTAAGGGGATGACGTGGGTCCTATGGAGCGAGTAATCATTAAGGGAACCAATTGCTTAATCTGTAAACTAAAAAATAATTTAGGGCTAATTACGGAGAAAATAGTTCCTCTCGCGACCTCCAGCACCGACTGGAAAATTATCCAAAAAGTCTACCTGCGCCCTTACTTCACAACAGGTGAGAAGCTGGTTGAGCACGTAGACAGGGTCGCACACGACTACGGATCGCGATACGATAGTGCCGACCTCGTAGAGGAAGGTAGCGTCGCCGCTCGACAGGCAGAACGCGTGTTAGACCTTATTTTGACACATAATGGGGGCGGGGAGCAGCGTCGTTTCCGACGTTCCCTGGTCCCTTTCGTGGACAAACTACACAGGTTCCTATGGGGAACACTGGACTAAGCCGACGAGGCTGATATTCAAGCCGCAATTAAAGTAATCGCGGATGACACGCGTCAAACAGCGGTCCTTCTGGCTAACCAGATGGGAATTGTATAGCGCGAATTATCAGACCTCAGCGGCAGAGTTTTCAAATTAAAAGTCACCTCCGACATTTTGATGAACCGCACAGCGGAAAATAATAATGAAATCGCGGCTCGTAACGCATTGCAAAAGGCCAAATCGGCAGTAACGCAGTTTAAAGTGGACACGGAGGCGGTAACCGACGCAATTTTATTGGCGGTTAAGGGCCTAATTCACCCGAGAATTATGCCACCAGGAACGATAAGTAGCGCGGCAGAAACGGTAAAGAATACGGTAGTAAACGCCAAATTTCCGATTCCCGACGGCGAATTTTCAGCAATTTCGATACTGCGTGTATGTAAAATTTCAATTTTATTTACAGACGGCCATTTGATCTATCAGGTGGCAATTCCGTTACTTGATATCGAGAGATTTAATTAGTTTAAAGGATCGCCGATACCGTCCGCGCAACGCTTGCTGAATTTATCAAGCGTAGCAACGTATATATGGCTCGAGCATCACTACTTCGCGATCAGCGAATCTAATCGCACGTACATGTCGCTGCCAGCGGAGAAAATCTCAAAGTTACGTAAACTTGACGACGTGAGAATCGCAGTAGACCCGGAACGCTGCCTGCCAGATTAAAGTCGCATCTGGGCGAGTAGTGAGTAATCCGGAAAACTGCGATGTCCGCCTCCGCCAAATGAGGGGCACGTTTTGGCTCCGGTTGCATAGAGCCAACACATAGGTCTAATCGAATAGAATGGTGGAAAATATCTTCGTGCAATGCCAGAGCGCAGAGCAGATTTCAACGCGAATCGAGGGAGCGGGCGTTTTGGAGTTACGCGCGGGTGCGCGGCTCTTACCGCGAACGTACAATTAACAGCGTCACGATCATTAGAGGCGCCCATGAACGAGTTAGCTTTTGATACGATACAATTTAACGTATCGCGGATAATCGCTCGACTGAACGTATCCCTCAGTTCGGAAGAACTGACGATACTTGGCGATATCCGCCAAGCAATCGCTGGCGAGGCTGCGATCCGAGCGAAGAAGCGACACGGCACAGCTAGCTAGACAACTAGCGTTAAAAAATCTAGAAGCGGGCGCGGGCCTTCGCGAGATTGCCAACCGGGCACGGGAAATTGCGCAGAGACGGGCAACCGCGTTCGAGTTGAAAGATTTGAGCCAGTTTACGTCAATCTTTGGTTACTCGTCGTGGTCCATGATTGCCATTCTAGCAATCATAATCGGCGTAATCTGGTGTATTAATCGCTATCGCGCGGCGCAGCCGATGCGCGATTTAATTAATCAACAAACGTAGATGTTCAAACTCGAGATGGCTCGGGATTGGCGACACCAACGCGTGCGACAGACAGCCAACCAGCCCGAACGCCTCAGCGAGAGTTCATAGTTGGAGGGGCCACTCGTAAGTGAAAGCCATTGGCCGGCGGCGGAATGCGTGTTGTTTCGGGAAGAGCGACATGTAGCTTAGAATATAGCAACAGCATAGTAATTTTAAATAAGAAAAGCCAAGCTGTCGAACGGCGACAAGAGAGACAAAGGGGCTAGTCATAGCCACCTCCATGCTTTAGCGCTAAAGCCGCATAAAGCATTAATATATATTTTATATGTATACGTACTATGTAAGAATATTTTTACAGCTTTTTCTCCCCGCTCTCCTTTAACCATGCATTTCCAGTACCATACAGTTTCGATTATTCTCTGATGATGACAACCGAGAGAAACTAAACGAGATAATGTGGTAATCTGTATACATTGTAATAATGACAATTTTGTGTGTCACACCATAGTCGCTAATAATCTACCCAATACTGTATATTTTAATATTTTTGTACAGGAATTAAAACAATTAGACTAATTATATAAAAACATAATCGCTTTACAAAGCAAAAACATCAGTTTACAATTAAAATGTAAAATTATAGTCGTCTTAGAAGGCAAAAAAAAGAAAAAAAGTTAATTTAACCAATAACCAGAATCTTTTATTAGATTATTTCGATAGGGATATATTCATCCCAGAAGACGACGATATCAACATATAAACCTTATTTTTAAGCTATATTTGTTTTGATCTAAAATCGATAAGCCATACGTTCATTCTAGGCATATAAATATGCAAATGGACTTACAGTCGAAGAATATCCGTAAGTCGTTTTTCAGTTGATAAGCTAATATATAATTGATATTTTGTCTACATAATCGAATAAGCATTAATAAGAATATATTTCTAGTAGTAAGTAAGTATAATTGAATCTTGTATTTGGAGAGCTCTGCAGAATTCTTATATTTGTAATACTGCAGCGGCCGTTCACTCGAATAACACCCGCGATACATTCATATACATATACACAAAAATACACACAATCATACGGATGGATTAGAAATTCATACGCTATACCTCTTGCGAGGTCGTGAGGACACATCCTCACTGGCATCCCAGGACACACATATACATCAGCGCGCGTGTACACGCAAACTCAAATACACTGGCACTCTAGGTACGGATATCCCGGCCGGCACTGTTTTCTGGGGCGCCATGGGCGAACGCCCACGCGGCCTCGGAAGTGTCACGGATGAGCTCTAGGTTCTCCGGTGGCATCTCCGGTGGCGGCGGTTGACGATTCTGGATTCATCGTCAGCTGGGAACTCCGCTGCCTAAAGTTCGCACGCAGCAGAAGTGCAGCGTGTGCACTTCTACACGCGCGATCGCTCGCCACCGACGAGTCGCGTCGGTGACTGAGCGAGCAGATATCCGGCGACCACAGTCTAGAGCAGAGCTCTCTCTTTTGGTGAACACACTGTTAGACAAGCAAAGCGAGTCTCTTCTTCCCGTTACCCATCCTGCTCTCAGGGAGAGCCCGCCATCCGTTCATGACACTATACCATCAGAGTTAATTAACTGCCTGATGCGACCAAGCTGCCGTGTCCGTGCGGTACAATATGATTTTATTTTGCAGTCGAATTTTCGCGCATGATCGAACGCATATATACCAGCCCGCAGCTCACGAATAATTATATGTAAACGACACGGGGTCAGCCAAAGAGAAAGGCGGATACAATCGCGTGCTCTGCGAAAATCGTCGCGATAATAATTCGTTGACGCCGCGGAGATGAGTGCATGCGTGCAGTATCGATCGCTTCGGCTATTGCTGATGCATAGCACGTCGAGGGTGCATCAGAAGGAGGGGGGCTATATCTATATAAATAGACTCGTTTTGTCTGTCCAGTTCGCTGGACTTTTGGAAAAATCAAAGTCGGGCCAATAAGCCAGTGATTGGCCAGAACTAATGCGTCGCTGGACTGATCTAATTAGTTGCGGGAAAGTACACGGCTTGTTAAAAATTTTTCAGAATTCCCGACAGCTCCGACGTTGGCGATCGAAAAATCATTCTTTTTCTCTCTCTGCTGTATTATACAATAAACTATATACGATTGCGTGGATTACAGAGTACATCTTTTGTTTGGCTATTAGAATGAAGAGCGTTATTGTCATATTGATACGCTGGTAAATTCATGACGAGTGAAATGTAACTTGGCACGCGGAAAAAAAATCCATACATAGATAATACTCGTTTGCCATGTCTGACTGCTGTATGAACCTGTTCTACTTAACGGTTAAAATGAAAGTAGAGCAGCATCTGTATATAGAATTTTTCTTGAAAATTGAAGAAAATTACTTCAACATTGCGTTTTACATCTGTACTCGAATCGGACTATAGAAGCTCTATGTAAAAATCAGTTAGAATACCACGCGCAGTAGCCGATATGAATCAGTTTATATGTTTATTCTAGGCAATCGAGTGAAATTTTCGATACCGCTACGTTCGTACATACCTCGACAGGAGACTATTTGATAAATTCAATTAACTCAGAAATCAACCCGTCGCACGAATCGAGACCAGACTGAGAGAAAAATCATGGACTCGTTGCTGGTGAGTACCTTATGGAGTGTTTCCAGCACGAGCGGTAGTTCCAAGTGTTGCCGCCTGGATTGCGACTACCGCTACGGAATAATTGCTGGCGCTCTCTTCCGCCAATAATTCCATGACGCAACGGCTATTATCGCGACAGGCCCCTTGGAATAAACGAAATACGCGCGTGCATCATTTCATTGTTTTATTTAAATATAAAGTAAATAAAAATATGTGTGCACATTAAAATAAAGATGAATGAGATTGTCTATTGATTTCCTGTCTTAGGTCATCGTTCTTTGGAAAGTTGATAAATTTATTTTAGATTATCAAATAATATATTTGAAATATAACTTTTTAATGCATTTGCAAGTATATAGATTAAATAAACTAATGTTTAGGGTAGTACTGTAGAATAATTTAGAAATTGTAATTACTAGATACGATTTGTAAAATATATTTTTTCTCGTATAAATAAATAAATAAAACAACCGATAATAAATACGATAAGAAATATGTACAGTTTTTCTATATATAATATTACCTAGTCTAATCTGAATTCGAGCGCCCACAATTATTCCATAAGCTAGCCTCGATAATTGTGGATGGCTCTATGGAAATATTGCTTGGACTTGTCACAGCAAATTTTCCCTGGCGCTCCTGCATTACATGCGGCAGCAGTTGGAACTACTCCAGGCCGCACTAAGTTAAACGATCGATGCACGCGCGCGTATTACGAAAAGCTTGAACTGGATATTTTGCCCTATGAATGACTCGTGTATGCTACTTAAGTTTCGGCGCCGTCTCCGCTCTTTCCCGACGTTATCACCTGTTGAGACAGTGTTTCCTAAATTCCGCGTCTCATTTCCCCGTGGCGCGCATCGCATGCGCCGAGAGAAAGACACGAAGGAGTTAATCGAGCAATCGCGGCAATGACTCGCCGGGCTCTGATCAAGAAATAGCCTCGCACAAATACCAATGACAACCAGCTTCTCGACACGCGATCCAGCCGCCATCACGGAAGACACCAGAACGTTGTGTGTGTGTGTTCTTTTTTTTCCTTATAGAGAGAGAGGTTAAGGGCAAATCCATTATGGACGATATGGCACCGACTGGTACCACCTGTGTGGGACTCTCACCTACTAAACCCTTCGTTTACCGTTAGCTTTTGAGTTCCAACAGCAACCGAATCCTCTCCGTCCTCCTTACCGACCCTAAGTAAGTTGGACCTGGCTCTTTCTCCAATAAGCCCCCCCGCGGTAACACCGTTTGAGTATTGCTTCGCGGGGGAACTTTGGGCTACCGCCCTCGTCTGTTGATGTGGTCGTCATCACGTTTTCCGCTGCCGTCTACTTCTTACCGCATCGTCCGGACATCTGTTTCTTGCTGCATCTCACGTCTTCTTCTTCTTTTTTCTTCGTCCTTTCGGACTTTCTTAAGGATGTCTGCAACAAAATTGTTTATTGCGCTCCATCCGTCGGCCGAAGTCATCATGGCTACCATAATAGACTCAGGCGTTCTGGTCTGTAGGTGGCACTCAAGTTCTTCTCGTTCCTGTTCATAGCGTGGACATTCACTGAATACATGCTCAGCGTCCTCGATTACATTCAAGTACGTCGGACAATCCGGGCAATCCTCCAATTTAAATCGGTGCAGATACGCCCGGTAGCATCCATGTCCACTCAGAAACTGCGTTAGGTAGAAATTTACTTCCCCATGTCTTCTTTTTGTCCACTCTTCTACACTTGGTATGAGGCGGTGTGTCCACCGTCCCTTACTACTAGAGTCCCATCGCTTTTGCCACTCCGTCATTGTTACTTTCCTAGCGGCATCCCAAATTTCTATCTTGGTTTTGCCGCTGACTCGTCTTTTTCCTTCGTCGATTGATTTTCTCTCCCTTGCTAATAAGTCTATTGGCGGGAGACCGGCAATAACGCAGACCGCCTCGTCCGATACCGTACAGTAAGCAGACGCGACCCTAAGTGCATTTCGCCTGTGCACTGAGGAGAGCTTTCGTCCATATGCCTTCACCAGTACAGCGTCTGCCCATATCGGGGCTCCATACAACATGATTGATGTACTAACGCTTGCCAATAGCGTTCTGCGATTCTGTGTGGGACCACCCACATTTGGCATCAGCCGCGCCAACACTGCGGTAGTTTTTGCGGCTTTCTCTCCTGCTGCTTCCAAGTGCTGTTTAAAGGTCAGCTTTGCATCTAACGTTATACCTAAATATTTAATAGTCGGTTTAGAAGTAATTTCATGACCGCCTATTCTCAAGGTGATTCTCTCCGTATTCTTTCTGCTAGATATTAGGATTGCCTCCGTTTTATGGCTTGCAAGCTCCAGATTCGCATTATTTAGCCACTTCTGTATTTTAATGATAGCTTTACTAGCAATTTCAGCTACCTCTTCTTTCTCTTTTGCTACCAACACCAAAGCTATGTCGTCTGCAAATCCTACGATCATTGCTCCTTCTGGTAATTCTAGCTTGAGTACGCCATCGTACATAATGTTCCACAACGATGGGCCCAGTACAGACCCCTGTGGAACTCCCCCGGTAACCTTATAATTCACCGTGCCCTCCTCGGTCTCGTATAAGACAGTTCTGTCCTTGAGGTAGTCAGACATTATTCTTCTTATATACGGAGGAACTCCTAGTCTCACTAGTGCTTCGTGAATTTTGCACCAATTTGCAGAGTTAAATGCATTTTTAACGCCAAGTGTAACCACCGCGCAGTACTTTTTCGCCCCGCCTTTCCATCTTTTCCCGCTTATGGCTGTCCGTGCTGTATTCACCACTAAGCCGATAGCTTCTAATGTTGAGCGGCACTTACGGAAACCAAACTTGTGTTCCGCAAGCCCCTCCGGCCCCTCGGTTTTGTCTTCCATCCTAACGAAGATTATGCGCTCTAATACTTTGCCCTGTGTATCGAGCATGCAGAGCGGTCTGTATGACGACCCTTCTCCAGGTGGTTTGCTACCCTTTGGTAGCAACACAAGCCTTTGCTTTTTCCAGTTTCGTGGAAACGTTCCTTCTGTGAGACAAGTGTTGTACAAGTCTATAAACTCTGCTGGGTGAGCCTGGATGGCATGTTTCAATGCAATATTGGGTATGCCATCAAGTCCTGGAGCCTTATTGTTTCCAACCCTCCTGCAGGCTGATAGTAGCTCCTCCTTCGTAATTAAGGATATATTATCTACATGGAATGTCCGGCTGATTTGGGAAGAGTGTTGTTACCACCCTGCTTAGTACCTCTGGGCACTTTGGTGGGGGTATGTAACTTCCCTTGATCTTCTTCATGACAATTTTATAAGGTCGGCCCCAAGGGTCCTCGTTGACCTTATCTTGCAGCTCTCTTAAACATCTTTGTTTACTCTCTCTTATACACCTTTTAAGGTTGCGCTTTGCTTCTTTCATTTTTTCGTTGCAGTTCTCCACCGTATCCATTCCTCTACCGGTTCGGTAGAATTTCTTCCTTGCCCGTTGTTCCGATCTTCTAGCTCGATGGCAAACGCTGCGCGCTTGTTTGAACTTGTCATTCCACCAATATGCTGGTAGCCATCTTTAACTGGACACTTTTCTCGGCATTACCTCGTCGCACGCTTTGGTGAGCTGGCCCGTCATTTGTGCAGCCTTGTCGTCTGCTGATCCCGTCAATTGAATATTGTCAAACATCGCCAAGAATAACTCTTTGTCATACTCTTTTGTTTTCCATTCAGTTCTTGTACTACTGGAATTAGTACAGAATTTCCTATTTGGTCCGCCTAGCTCCATTATTATAGCTAGGTGGTCACTATTTGTGTAGTGATCACTCACGATCCATTTGCTCACCTGCCTTACGAGGCAGTTACTGACAAATGTCAAGTCTATGAATGACTCTGCATCTCGTTTTTTGAACGTCGGGGTGTCGCCTTGATTCAGCAACACCAAGTCTAGTAGCGTGAATGCCTCCAGTAGCACTCGTCCCCCTTTATTGGTTCTGCTACTACTCCACTCGATCGCCCATGCGTTAAAATCTCCTGCTATTATAGCTGGTTTTTTATTCGTAGCGTCTTGCACCAGCCGGTCCAGTAGTTGTTGAAACAGCTCTATTGATGCGCTAGGCGGGACGTAACAACTGTATACATGTATGCCGCCTATTTTCGCTCTTACGAAGCCATATTCCTTACCATCTTGCCCTGGAAGGTAAAGTCTTTGCAAGCCCAGATTGCGGCTTTACCTGAGGCGTCAGATTCCCAGGATGGTTCATTCAAATCTTTGTACTGCTCACTGACGAGAGCGACATCGAACTTGTGTTCTCGTACAAACTGACAGAGAAGGTCTTGCGCAGTCTCACAATGGTTGAGATTTAGCTGGACTATTCTCATTACCCTTTCCTGATTTCTTTAACCGCTGCTTGGTAGGCTGGGCACAAGTAGCTACCAGTAACATGGTTCGTCGGTATGTTGTCGCCTTTTTTTCGGCACAGTAAACAACATGCTTCATTACGGCAGAAATTTGCTTTATGCCCCGCCTTACCGCATTTGTAGCAGCATTTGCTGCTATCCTGCGGATCAGTACACTTGATAGCGACGTGGCCGAAACCAAGGCATTTATAACACCTAACCGGCCCCTTACTGCGGTTCAATGTACGGATCCTACAGTTGACCCATCCAATTTTAATTTTCTCTAGCTTTGTGAACTTGGTCGCTATTTCTTTCGACACTTGCACAACAGCTATTTGCGTATCTCCGTACGCTTTTCTCAGCGATTTTACGGCAGTGATCTCAATCACATCTCTTTCTCCTATTTCCCTTTGCAAGGCCTCCAGTACCTCCTCTTTTGAAGTAAGTATGTCGAGGTCCCTTATTTCAAAGGTCTCCTCTTGCTGCAGTGTTTTTATTGTGGTTCCTTCCACTAGTACTGCTTTAACCGCTTCTTGGAAGTCTGCGGTTTTAACTTCTTTTGTACGTTTGAGCTCTGCGAGGGGATCTCCCGCCACCGTTTTGCGTATTTTGTTTACGCTATCTCCTATAGCATTCAGTGAAGGAGCAGTTCTCAATGTTGACAAAATGTCCACGTAGCTCCTTCCTTCCGGCGCCTTAATGATAAGAGCGTCCGGTCTGGTCGGTCTTGCCCGCTGTGTTTTGTCTCTACTGGTCCTACTCTGGTTGTTAACGCCAGGAGCCTTGTTGTTCTCCTTACTTAACTGTTTCTCCTTTTTTTTGCCTTTCTTGTAACGACCTCTTGCCAAGTTGCCTCTTTAAGTCTTTTACTCTCTTTCTCCTCTTTGTTACTCCTATCCTGCGGAGTATTTAAGGCCTCCCTTGGTTTATCCGCCTTTTTCGGTTTCAGACTTGGTGTTGTCTGAGTTTCCTTGCTTTCCGTTCCTGGACGTTGGCACTGTAGCAGGTCATCCTCCGCGCTGCACAAACTTTTATACATGACACTAATGCTTCGTGCCATGTCCTTGATAGTTTTATGGACGTTATTTTTGTCCCTTATAAACTCTCTTAGTTCCTGGATCTTTTCTCCTAAACGCTCCAGCTGGTCATTTCTTCTTTCAAGGTTGTAGTCCCAGTTTGAGTTACTGCCTCCTTGATTTACCTGCTCTTGGTCCGTCCGTATTGCCCTTTCGGAAATAGTCTTTATTGGACTACACTCCATGGCAATCGTTTCTCTACTGAGACTGCTGTTATCGTCCGATCTCTGGGTAGGGAACCCAGTTTCTAAGACACTTTTTGGGGTATCCGAAGTCCCCAAGTTTGATTTCTTTGATGTACTATGCATTTTTATTTTTATTTATCCTCCTCTTCCAACTTTAGTCACCTACCTTCCACTGAGCTCTCTCCGCGAAGCTATGCTTCACAGGTGTGAATTCTGGCCTCATGCCCCAGCGCAAGTCTTCCTCAGAAAGCCTCCGGGAAAGGGTAACGAGGCCCCCCCTCTGACCACAATAGGGCCCGTTCCGGGCGCCACCCGGCACTATTGAGATCATTGGAATTTTCGTAGGATGATAGGGCAGCTAGGGCGTGTCGGCGAAACATCCCCGGGCCCCTGTACTTTCCGGCAGCCTGGGAGTGTCAGAACCCAGTTTGTCTCGTATCCTTTCCCTTCAGCAGCCGAAGTCGAGTCGGACTGCGGCAATCGGCGAGCGCCTGCTTAGTCATAACCCTAAGATCAAACCTTGTTTCCGGTAGTGACAGATCTTCAATAAGCTGCTTGGTCCACGGGAGATATTTTATTTCTCTCCTACCCTCTGTTTGCAGCACTACGTACGTAGTACTATGCGCTTACAGCGAGCGTTCCTCTATCGGCCACCCGAGGACGCGCCACATGGGGTACAGCTCCCCCTCGTGGTGTGTGTGTGTGTGCGTGCGTGTGTGTGTCTGTGTGTGTGCATGTGCTGTGCAGCAAGCTGCGCCTCTTGATAGCCCGAATTCCGTGCAATCACATTACCTATGTCTACCCAGAAAACATCGCATGCTGAGCAATATCGGCGCAACGTTGGCTCGGCACGGTTGACGTCATTTATCTGTTATTTTGATGTTAGTTTTTGTCAGGCGCACTGTAAAGCAAGTAAAAAATTGCAGAAAATTTTGAGCCAGTAATTTGTCTGCAATTTGTCAGTACGCTGTGTCGTTCGACAATAGTTATAATATTAGAAAGTGTTTTTGTTGTTCACGAAGTACTTTTTTTAATGCAGTTTTACCGAGTTTAATTTCTGCCGAGTTAGTGCACTGAAGTGAGTTAGTGCAGTGAAGTCCCAGCTGTTTCGGAACGAAACAAATAAGATGCCATATCCACCGCCGTATTTGGAGATGTTACTTCTACTGCAGTCTACGCTTGGATCAGTAATAGAATGTTAAAATAATAACATATTTGCAGGAGCAACAAACACTGTTCGTGAACATGCGACAATTTCGGTGTGCATCGCGGAAGTTTGAAAAATATGTGTGCAGTGCAGTTATCGATTTTAGTGCAGTTCTTAGTTCTGATTTTTGTGCAGATCCGAGTTTTAAAAAACAACCATGAGTGTGTATATGTTTCACCTCACCTCACAATCAATTCTTGTCATACTCTTGTAAAAAAAATATGTGTAAATAATTTAAAATTTATGACATGCGTATTGTAAATTATTATGAAGTTTCTGATAATATTCATTAGAATATTAGCTTGTGAGAATCTTAACCTTGCATCTTAACCTTTTTGGTAAAAAGAAACACAGAGATTATCCTCCTTGATTCTCTTCATATTTATTAAGAGACGAAAACAACCAGAATGCAATGCTGATGCTCAATCACCAAGTCTGTACTCATTGCTACGAATATAACTTCATACCCACCAATGCCAATAGCCGAGTCTTTTATTAAAACAATTAACATTGAAAACTATAACTATGAATTAAGTGTAGAAACTAGTGACATTACTGAAATGAAAAGCATTTATAAAACCGAGATTGATTGTTTGGTTATTTGAATCATTATATAAATTTGTTGTTTAAGGGTGATCTATTAATTTGTTTACTCTGCAGGATTAGTGCAAAATTAAAGGAGTATTTGGACATCAGCCAACAAAGTAATGAACAATTTTTATGGACATTCAAACAAGGACCAGCAGCGTCAATTAGATAAGTAGCTTCAATTTTGCTGCCACACTACTGGTTTCTAATCAATTTTTATATCCAGAAAGTTATCATATTCAACCTTTTTGCACAACACATTGACAGAGCCAATTGTGTAAAAAGACAAAGTATAATAATTTTGTGGACTTGAAAATAGATTTGATAGATTTTGTTACACAGCTGATATATTTGAAATTGTGTTTTCTAGGAGGAACTCAATTCAACAGTGCCTCTTCAATGAAAACCACTTTATGCATCGTTGGATCACCTTCATGTAGTACCTGGAAGAGCAGAAATTATCGTCGAGGGTAGCAGCATCATAGAAGGCCAATTATGTTTTCAATGAAGCGAAGAAGCCAATATATCTCAAAAGTTACTCCATAAATTTTATCAGTTTGCCTATTAGGATAATAGTCTGATATAGATTTATTTCTTTGCACAGACCAGCAAGTTTTAAAATGGATGTGATCAGCGTAGAGAGCGTTGAGGCTGGGATTCGCCCATCCCAGAGTTCTTCGAGTACTCAATCTGGCCCTAACATTGCTGGAGGCTATTGTTTTCATCTGTCGAGTTTCATCGCTCACTTGGTTCTTAGTAGTCTATGATCTAGTTTACCCACCGGTGCACTTTTGGAAACTGACACTGACAAGGTAATACTTTAAGCATTTAAGGTTATACAATATTTACTGTCAATTTCGTGTAACAAGTACATTTAATTATATATTACTATATTGCAGAGTGGTTTTACTAAAACATGTGTCTAATTTTAGGTGAGCGATATAGGTGGTGGAAGATACCACATACTTAGTGCAGTTGGGCTACTTCCTACTGAAGTCATAAATGTTTATTTAGGCAGCAGCTTGGGTTTTATGCAAGATGTTCTGGAAGATAGATCCATAACTGCTACTGGTTACATTGCATTCTACTTTCAGGTAAATATTGACTTAAATAACTTGTATAGATAGATAAATGTCTCTTGTGGAATGTATTAAAATATTACTCGATCAATTAAATATTGAGTAAAAAATTAATACAGAATATAAGAGATAATGAGTTAACCTTTCGCTGCAAGGTTTGTGGAGTCTACAGTATTTTCATATTCAGAAAGTTATCATTCTCTTGCCTTTTTCCTCCATAGACAATATGTATGTATAAACCAATACTACAATATGAATATTTTTTCAAGTCTATTGTGCAAATTGACAAAGTATGATAACTTTCTGGATATAAAAATGGACTAGAATCAAGAGAAATTGCATGCAAAAGTTATCTCATTGTTTTTGAATAACTGGATCAAAATTTTTACTCGTACCTCAATTGATTGAGTAATATTTTTGATACACATCATAAGAGACAATCAGATTACTGTTCTAATTTATACAGCTACATTCTAGGCTATTTTTACATTCAGAAATCTATAATACTTTATATTTTTGCACAATACAATTTTGACATTTTGCAATTTATTTTCAAATCTTAAAACCAAAATTTTTTCCAAATGCATTATGCAAATTGACAAAGTATGATAACTTTCTAGATATGAAAATGGATTAGAATTAAGAGAAATTGCTTGCAACAGTTATCTCATTGTCTTTAAAATCCTGGATCAAAATTTTTACTCGTACCTCAATTGATATAGTAATATTTTTGATACACATCATAAGAGAGAATTAGCTTGCTGTTATAAGTTATACAGCTACATTCTAGGCTATTTTTAGATTTTATTTTATACAATTAATACATACTATTTGCTGTATCTGTTAAATTTATTTATTTATACACTAAATATGTTCTAGATATAGTAGCGTTCTTTTACAGTTTTTTAATTATTTTTCTATTAAATTTAAAGTTGTTTCATAAAACTATAAGAGAACGCTGGAGGGGGTAAAAAAAGGGTTTAGCTTTACAGGGAAGGGCAAGGCCGGGGCCCTTCTCAGCCCCCCCCCCCCCCCCCCCCCCAAAAAATAAACATTTAATATAAATGCTTAATTTATTTCAGGATTTCCTTTTGCAGTCCATCCGCAGTCCGCTTTCGTACTAGCATGCTATATATTAGGTAATGTTTATTGAATATATTAATTATGGTAATCTTATAACAATTTTAGTATTATATTTATTTATTATTTGTTTCGCAGGTTTGCTGTATACTGCTTGAAGAAACGATATCCATCAACAAATAATTATATACGAAATTTATTTTTTTTTTTTGTAATAATTAATGCCATTGTATTTAAATAAAAAAATATTGTAAAAACTAATTGTATCATTTTTAATTTGCGCGCCTGTAATTTATAGGTTAGGAACGCTCGCGGAATGCGCATGGCAGAAATAAATCTGTCAAATTGACGATCAAATTGACAACCATTATGCGTCAAAACGCCGGGGCTACTTGCCCGCGCGTACGCGTCGTGCTGAACGTCGTATTGGCCTGCTTGCCAATTCCATTGTCATGCTGAATTATCGTGAGTCCCCTTGCCTCTTACCTTCGAGTTACTAGATTAACGTGAATCCTTTTGCCGCTCACTACTGTAACTATTAAGATTTTTAATCTCGCAGCGAATGTCTAAAGTGGCTGTCATTTACTGGAAGGCAAAAATTTACTCCACTTTGGGAATGTCGTGTGACCAATAAAATAAGGGTTTCCATTTTAAAAGATCGTTTTGACCTTATATTGACTCTGAAGGTCAAGGTCAGGGTTGAGGTCAAGATCATAGTCTAATTTGACCTTACAATAACGATGAAGGTCAAGGTCGAAGTCAAGGTCAAGGTCATCGTTGTGTGCCCCCCTTGAAACTTGACAACTTTTATTTAAAAAATTTTTCTCTAAAATGCTTTGGTTGGGAGATTTTTTGGTGGTGTTTTTGAAATGGGACACCCTGTATATATATACACGCGCTTTTCCCTGTCTTGAATGCGCGCTTGGGATTCCCCCCGTATCGAGAAATGCTCGATGCCGCTCTATATATGTATACATTTATTACGCTGCGATTGAGCTACTGTTACCGGGTAGTATAATAATTAGTTTGATACAATGAATAATTTGCAATTCTGAAAGTTTAGTAAATGTATTGAAATTATGTATTTGTTTCTTCAATTAAAAGCTTCTTCCCGTGAAATTTATGTTTGTCAAGGAAACAGTTTGGCTGTATAATACGCGATAGTCGTGATAAACACCAATTAGGGATTTCGAGCTGAACAAAAACATTGACGTTGAAATAATTGAGCTTTATTACATGAGAAAGTTGCGAACACTGTGATTTGTAATTGGAAAAAAAGGTTCGCGCATAAACGGAGTCTTTGTGAGCACGTCATTCCTATATATACTGATGGACATGACAGTATTAAAGTTATACAACTTTATATATTCTGGAAGAGCTTCAGATTGAATATATATATATATATATATATATATATATATATATATATTTCTACCATCGCGCTTATAATTGCATCAAAATAATTCCGACAAATAGAGTCGCAAAAGTTTATTTTATTCATCGATTCAGCATTGTTTTTCCAACTTTTTTCTTTCACTCTCCCCTCATCTCCGCAGCAGCGGCGCAAACTCTCGTTGAATAATGCGCTCTCCCTCGGTCTTTGAATTATAATAGTATTGTGTTTCGGAACTACTTGAATTGATCGAACGTGCCACGGTGAGCCAGAGCCAGAGAAAATTGGCGCTAAAGCATTCAACCCCACAGCGAGTCAACAATACGAAACGTATACGTACCAGAGTTTCGAGTTCTCTCCGGTCAGCTGTATACCTCATCATATAGCCAAGTTCCTCGAGGGAGCTGCTATATATACCGCTGACGGCAAGCTTTCTGATGTCTATATATCCAAGGTATATACAGAATATTGCTTCTGTATTCCATTTACAAGCTGAGTTTAATTGAAAATAACAAACGGTTAGGTCAAATTCCATATCGCCGTTGCGATGATCAAACTTTACAAAGTGCGAATTTCGGTAGAAAAAATATCCTTCCCCTCTCGACAATACCAAGCGTCACTGCACATCGTTTATGTAACGTATGGCAAGACGCGCGCGCCAACGTTGACAGATTGCCAATAACAATTGGCCAAATAAAAATGATCGATGCCACAAATGGTCGTCCTAACGAATCGAACAGTGCTCGCCGAAATCCATAATTTCGACGTTGACGACAAAGGAAAGCGCGCGCGAGAGAGAGGAGGACTGGTCAGAAAAAGGCAATCATTCCGCGAGATTTGTCCAGAGCTACTGCCGCTCTCTAAATAGACGCGGAAGACGGATGGAGCCGCTGGGTGACAGCTCGCTCAACGCCACCGCACACGTATGTGTATGTGTGCACACGAATGGAATCCTGTGAAACCCCGCTGTGCTGTTGCTGCCAGAAGCTGCACGCGCGCCTATATATACAAGATTTAGATTATAGATATTAAATAATTAAGATTTATCGCGATGATTTGTATAATCCTAGGCTTTTTCGTATTTTTCCTGTCAGTCTGCCGCCTGATAACGCTGTTAGAAATGGTACTGACGATGTTTAACATCAAATTTGTCATCCCACCCAAAGTTAAAGACTTGTTGAAATTTTATCTACTCATAAAAAATCCATGTAGATATATATTTAGGTAGATTAGACAGAGATAAACTCGGTTATTTGCAACAGGGTGTTGAGACTACTCGCAATAACTGAGTTTTGCATCAATAGAAATAACACAATTTTAGTGATGAATGACTCAGAAGTTAAAAAATTATACTCAATTATGCCAATAGATTCAATAATACTCACATGGGCTGCCCCTATAGTGACCCAGCTTACGTATATTATTATACTTATTTACAAAATAATAATCCTAAAGCTGAATAGACTACTTTAAATGACCATTTGACTATTAAGGCAAGCTGATGTAAGTGAACTGAATCCCTATATAAAAAATACAATTTATCGATACTTATATACACACGTAGACTACTAGTACTTACATGAACCATCTAGCATAATTTAATTGCTTTTTTTTAAACCTAAATCTGTGTATAATTAGCTTTTGGTAGTTATCCGTGTAAAGCATGTATGTTGTGTAATTTAATAATCATAGAGCTGTAAACAGATATATAGACAAACGATTTTCATAAGATATATATATTATTCAATTTTATTTGATCAAGTACTTACCACCATTAAATATAATATTGTGGACCTATAGACACAGCTACATTTAAATACAAAAATAAATTTCTTTTTGCCTAATTATATGATATACAAATCTGAAAAAATGTACACAAAGTAATATTCTTATAATAAGATCAACTTGTTGCTACTTCACAGTACATACTTATCTAATGTACATATTAAGTTTGTCGATGCCTTTTTTGTTTGTACATTAAACACTACGCAGGTTATAACAACAAAAAAGTATAACATACTAAATATGCTGAGAAGATAGAACAAAAACAGCTGTATGCTTGAAAATTATATACTGTGATTTTCTTCTTTACTGACGTGAGACGCTGCGTGTTTTTGGAGTATTTTCAAATTATAGCTGCTAATACAAGTTATCATATTGGTGTAATTTCGCACTTAGTTTTATAATTATAGGTTTATTACTTAGTTTAGTTTGTAAAAGTGATTAATTTTAAAATTTTCATAGATTTTTCATAAAAGTTAATTTTTCTCTTTTTAACTTTAAAATTCATGAAATTGATTTTTTTACTTTGACAATACATTATTTTTATGTCAGCTCTTTTATACTATACTAGAATTTGAACAACGCACTTCGCGCGCTTTAAGCTAGAAGATATTTAGACTTCTTCACTCAGACGTATGCGCATTACATGAGCCAATCACATAACGTCTATCTTGGCTTCACAACATCCGGTCATGACTTTTACTTCCTCCTAAAGGAAGTTTTGTAATAGTAAAATTTTTAGTTTTGCTAAAACTTCATATAAACGTGTTTTGAAGTGTTTGGAGATCGAATCATGTGTTTTTCGAAAATGTCCGTGCGGCTGGCTATGTGTGTGTGCATGTATGTATATGTATAACGTCGTATTTCTGGACTACGTGGTCTATAATAATAAAATTTGACATGCATATCTATTTTTTCATTTTGAATTCGGGAAAAAAATTTTTTGATTTTGACAATTGTGATCATCTTTTTGGCCATTTTTAGATTTATGAAAATTTTTTGTTTCGTTTTTTTAAATGATATAATTTATACAAAAAATTCAGCAATAGTGTTTTTGAAAGAGTATAAAATTTCCTACTATTTCCCGCAAGTTTTTCTTGACCGTTTCGTTCAATTGTTATGGCAAAAAAGGTGTTTTTTTAATTCATATCTTTCAAATTAAACAGTCTAATGTTTTAAAAAAATTTATGATAACGAACAATAATAATGTCTACACGTTGTAAAAATTTTAAGTCATTTTGGTGATTAGTCTTTGAGAAAAAATCGGTTTTCGATGACGCACGGTTACGAGAGTAAAAAAGCTTTAATTAATTTGAAATTTTGGGAAAAGATAGATCTTTTGATTACCTCGGCTAAATTCTTTTCGCAGCTTATAAAAACGATTAGTTGAAACGATATTAAAATATAAATTCTTTGTCTCTCACCCTGTATACCCTGTATAACTCAAAATTATTATTTTTGTTAAACCTTATAACTCGCTAACGAAAACTCAGAATGTTTTGACAAAATTCATAGTTTTATGAGGTTATGAGGTCTATTTGTGATGTAAATTGCAATTCATTTTATTAAGAAGATCCGGAGAAAAAGAAATGCACCTTTAAATTAATATACTTAAACGATACACATGAACAAGGAACAATAGATTTGTTACATACCAATAGATTGGCAGTAGAGTAGTAGGGGCTGCACTGCTCCCACGCCACACAGCTCCCACGCCACCGAATACCGACCGATGGTAACTTATATTAACAGATCCCTGTTTTACCGACCGTGTATATGTTATCGATTGAGAATTTACCACAGGCCCCGCATGTTACGGGTAGTAGTGGGGGCTGGTATTGCGCCAGGCGGGACCCGCGCCACCAAATACCGGCCAAAGGTAACTAGTATTAGCAGATTCCTGTTTTACCGACCGGGTCCCACATGCCCCCGGCCCCATGCCCCGGCTGCTGCCGAGACGCAGTCTCCTACATTACCGACAGAGGATTATTCTTCGAACATTGTTTTTATCGATTGACATATTGGGACCGTCAGCACCAGTCCCCGGTAGCGCCCCCTGTGCAGGCGAGCGCACAGCAGCATCAGTGCCCCCTGTGCAGGCGAGCGCACAGCAGCATCAGCGCCCCCTGTGCAGGCGAGCGTACAGCAGCATAAAAATTGTAGTCTGCAGGACCTTTTTAGGATTGATAAATAATTGTATGTTTCTTTATTATATATTCAATTTTTATTCAAAATCCTTATTATAAGTATATATATATATATATATATTTTAACTTATGTATAGCGATTTATTCTAAATACATACAAAAAACCTTAAAGTAAATTATTTTTACATCCATGCAGTAAATTATTTTTACACCCATGCATTGGGACCGTCATGCAGCCTCCTACATTACCGACAGAGGATTATTCTTCGAATGGAAGGTTGGAGCAAAACTCGATCAACTTGTCGTATGGAAGATCACCGTCGCTCCAATTCAATCCATGAAACGAGTATTTCAGCCATAGATTGACACACTTGAGGTCATGCGGCAAGTCATACCAAGAGTGAGGCGATTGAAACGTTGCTAGTTGAGCTGCTGCTGCCGGTTCGTTTGGATTAATATATGCCAACTCCTTGATTATGAAGTTGCCGTTTTGTCCCTTGAAGACCTGAGTATCAACAATCAAATCCATTTTTCTATGAAAAAATTCAATGCTTAATATTATTGATGAGAATATAATGATAAAATACATTTATTAGAGTATACTTACAATTGCTTTCTGGACTGTGCGTGAAGCTCGAAAATGTGTACCAATACGGGACGCAGCACAGCTTAAATACACTCAAAACTTGCACCCCTTCACCGCCTAGACACCTCAGCAGAGCTAAAACACGCGTGCGGTACATCAAAGCGCAACGGTCCTGTGCGCTATCGATGCACCTCGTAAGCGCATACTCTATACGCAAGCACAGCGTGCAGCGTCTTTCTTACGCTTTCCACGTTGCTTTGATCTGGGAGGCAGCTCCCTTACTTTTCTTATGTATTCTACATAGCCTTCGTACTATGAGAAAAATATAGCTCGATACAGATTCTAAGCAAGTACCGCATGCGGCTCATCAAACGTTTCGAGCTGTGCATTGCTTAGTTTGAATTAAAACGTTAACTAGCCCTCATTTTCCTATATGTTTTCCTATGCGTAAAAATGGAGCTAGACATCGATTCTCGGCAAGTATAGCATGCGGCACATCAAAAGTTGCAGCCGCAAGCAATGCATGTTCCCTATACCTTACCTCACCTCTTTCACTTTACCGATGCGTAAACCTCCAAGTTTCTTTGAACTGAGCGATAGCCGCCCTTTACTCTCTATATAAAAATTGATGTTAGCGATCACATGCTTTTTTGAATAAAACAACTACTAAACTCTACGTTTGAAATCATTTAAAAATTACCCCCACTTTACAATTTTTAGAATATATAAGCCAGCTTGCAAATGAAATATGCTTCAGTCTAAAAATTTATAATATCCGAATTACATATTATTCATGTTACACTTACTCTATATAGTATCAATAAGTATCTATTAGTATTATTTATGTTTAAATAGAAAGTTAGTAAAAATTTATATTAAGTGACGTAAATATCAACCATATAATATACTGATAAAAAATAAATAAAATTAGTTAGTAGACTGTGTAGAGTGAAACGATTTAAAAAAATCTTATCCAAGTGATATCACATTTCATTCAAAATTATCGTGTGAGTAAAGTGTCATAGCAGAATCTCGCGATCTAAAGTATTTCGAAATTGTTGTGTGAGTGTCTGACAATTAAACCTTGAGGTAGCAGAAACTGATTATTTGAAGTATTGCAAAAAATTGTTGCGGGTGTGTGTTAAAGTGTACAAGCAATTAACCATCTAAGAATTTTTCAAAGGGTCTGAGGGATACTATTGACATAATTCCACTATGACTCATAATCAAGTAAGTTTTTCCGTATTATTGTCCGTATTATTCTCTCTCTCTCTCTCTCTCTCTCCTCTCTCTCTCTCTCTCTCTCTCTCTCTCTCTCTCTCTCTCTCTCTCTCTCTCTCTCTCTCTCTCTCTCTCTCTCTCTCTCTCTCTCTCTCCTCTCTCTCTCTCTCTCTCTCTCTCTCTCTCTCTCTCTCTCTCTCTCTCTCTCTCTCTCTCTCTCTCTCTCTCTCTCTCTCTCTCTCTCTCTCTCTCCTCTCTCTCTCTCCTCTCTCTCTCTCTCTCTCTCTCTCTCTCTCTCTCTCTCTCTCTCTCTCTCTCTCTCTCTCTCTCTCTCTCTCCTCTCTCTCTCTCTCTCTCTCTCTCTCTCTCTCTCTCTCTCTCTCCTCTCTCTCTCTCTCTCTCTCTCTCTCTCTCTCTCTCTCTCTCTCTCTCTCTCTCTCTCTCTCTCTCTCTCTCTCTCTCTCTCTCTCTCTCTCTCTCTCTCTCTCTCTCTCTCTCTCTCTCTCTCTCTCTCTCTCTCTCTCTCTCTCTCTCTCTCTCTCTCTCTCTCTCTCTCTCCCTCTCTCTCTCACGCGATGCCACTGCAGTTTCCATACAGTATTCTGTTTTATCATCATTCACTCACTTATATACATGCACGTATGTACCTAAAGTAAACTTTCTCCCTTATAAATGTATATTAAATGGATAATGTTACTGTGTTGATGGCTACGATACAAATGGTCTTGTTTTTAGAAATAGGGTTTATACATTTATATTTTATATTAATATGTATATATATATATATATATATATTTCTTTATGTTTGATTATAGTTATCATCAAAATGGATGATATAATAGCTGAATGTATGCAGCAAGCTAAGCTTTTGGAGGCAGCTGAAAAATTGTTATTTTCTTCTTCTTCTACTGATTCAACGACTATGACCCATTGGAAAAATAATTTTGTTTTAACACTCAAGACTTTTCGTAAAGTTTTAACTAATAAAGGACTTTCAGTACATCAAAAACAGAGTGTTTTATGCATTATTGCAAAATTAGAATGTATAAAAGCACGACTTGAAATTATATACAAACGAAAAAGTGGTGGTGGAATACATACGACCAACAATACCATTACTAAACGTGTACGTTGGATAGATATGGATAACGCATTTGAGAATCGTATGAGAACTGTTGTGATAGAGAATTTGATACATATCGATGTGATGAATTTTTTGAAAGACTGTGCTATATTATTCTCAAGAAAATTAAAAAATATAATGCGTTTAAATGATGAAGCTTTAAAAGTAAATACTGTTTTATCATGCAAATTTAAAAAAATATGTCTAAAGAATAACGATAATGAAGAAGAAGAAGAAGAAGAAGAATGTATTGAGACTAAACATTTTAACACAAAAAACTATGAAATTTTATCGGCGACATCATTAAACAAATGGTTTGAGGCTAATGTTACTGAACCTCTACTCTCAGATATTGAGGAATTTCAGGAACGCGACTCTGGTTGGACTCTACATTCAATTGAAAATATACAGATAAACATAAATAAATTCAATCCAATGCGTAGCGGCAACTCGTATATACCTCTACCAACATTTATAGAGAAAAGAAAAGCATGTATCAATGTTAAAAATTATGATAACAAATGCTTCATATGGGCTATTTTATCTGCTTTATATCCAATAAACAGTAAAAATCATCCTAACAGATTAAGCAATTACATTCAATATGAACAGACCTTGGATATGAATGGTATTGAGTTTCCTGTATCATTGAAAAAGATACCAAGATTTGAAAAGCAAAACACTACAATATCCGTCAATGTGTTCGGCTTAGATAATAAAAATGTTGTACCTTTCTACTTAACTTCATGTAAAAAGAGTAATCATATAAATCTACTTTTACTCATGAGTTATAATGATGAAAGTGATGAATCACGAAATCAATCACATTATGTATACATCAAAAATCTTTCACATTTAATCAAAAACGATTTAAGCAAACAAAGAAAAAAACTATTTACATGTGACAGATGTTTAAATTTCTTTTACAAAGAAGATCATTTGACTAAGCATGAAGAACATTGTAAAAAGTTGAATAATTGTAGAATTAAACTCCCTAGTGAAGATAATAATGTGATAATGTTTAAAAATCATTGCTATAGTGAAAAGTTACCTTTCATAATATATGCAGACTGTGAGTGTTTGTTAAAACCACTAAGACAAGATGTGGAAACTAACACTCGACCAGTACAGAGTTATGAAATTTATAGTATAGGATACTACTTTAAATGTAGTTACAATGACTCTTTATCGAAATATGATTTTTATAGAGGTCATGAAGCTTCAAGATGGTTTGCTGAACAGTTGAAAAATATTGAGAAACAAATAAGTGCTTTATACGCGAATCCTTTACCCATGCCAGTTCTATCTGAAGCTGAAAGAACAGAGTATTATAATTCAAAAACGTGTCATATTTGTAAAAAATTTTGGAATAATGATGTCAAGGTGCGTGATCATTGCCATCTCACTGGAAAATATCGAGGGCCGGCACATACTACCTGTAACCTAAATTATCAAGATTCAAAAATAATACCAGTTGTGTTTCACAATTTAAGTGGTTATGATGCACACTTTATTATATCCGATATATCAAATAATTTTCCAGGACAGATTGATCTACTACCTCTGACAAAAGAAAAATATATTTCATTTACAAAACATGTAGAGAATAGTAAAATTAAATTCAGATTTCTGGATTCGTTTAGATTCATGCTTTCATCACTGGAAAAATTGGCATCGTATCTACAGGACTATAAAATTGTTAATCATGAATTTAATGATTGTAACAGAGACCAGATTGATCTGTTAACGAGAAAAGGCGTTTTACCCTACGAGTATATAAGCTCATGGGACAAGCTAGAAAAGTGTAAATTACCAGAAAAAGATGATTTTTTTAGTATGCTTAATGATTCACATATATCTGATAGAGATTATGATCATACACAAATTGTCTGGAATACATTTAATGTTCAAACGCTTGGCGAGTATTCAGATCTTTATATGAAAACTGATGTTTTGTTGTTAGCAGATGTTTTTGAAAATTTTATGGTCTCGGCCCTGCTCACTATTATACCACTCCAGGTTTTTCCTGGGATGCAATGCTCAAATATACTGGCGCACAATTAAGACTTTTAACAGATATCGATATGGTACTTTTTATAGAACGTGGAATTCGAGGTGGCTTGAGTCAGTGTTCAAATCGTTATGCAGCAGCCAATCATAAGTATATGCTTGAAAAGTATGAAAAAGATAAAGAAAAAGAATATTTAATTTATTTAGATGCAAATAATTTGTATGGATTCGGACTTTCACAATGTCTTCCATACGATGAATTTCAATGGTATGAAAATTTTGAAAATTTTGATTTGTTTTCAATCATATCAGATGCTTCTCATGGGTACATTTTAGAGGTTGATTTAGATTATCCTTACAAAATACATGATGAGCATTTTGCACGACTTACCATTTTGTCCAGAACATGCAAAACCTCCTGGATCAAAGCAAGAAAAACTTTTAGCTACACTTCAACCTAAAAGAAATTATGTGATTCATTATATTGCTCTACAACAAGCTCTTTTGAACGGTCTTCAGCTCATTAAGATACATAGAATTCTAAAATTCAAGCAGTCTCCATGGCTCAAATCATATGTTGATTTGAACACTAGTATGAGAGCAGTAGCAAAAAATGAATTTGAAAAAAATTTTTTCAAGTTAATGAATAATGCTGTATTTGGTAAGACTATGGAAAATATTAGAAAGCGAGTTTCAGTCAAACTTATGAGTAAATATGATGGAAGATATGGTGTAGAGGCTCAAATTTCAAAGCCGAACTTTCATAGTAGTTCAATATTTAATGAAAATCTAGTTGCCATACAACTAAATAAAACTGAAATACTTATGAATAAACCAATCTACATTGGGCTTACAGTTCTAGATCTGTCCAAAATACTGATGTATGATTTCCATTACAATTATATGCGACAAATGTATAAAGATAATTTTAAATTACTTTACACAGATACCGATAGTTTCATCTATGCTGTTAAATGTAATGATTTTTACGAAGATATGAAAAAGAATATTCACAGATTCGATACTTCAGATTATTCTGTAGATAATATATTTAACATACCACGTGTTAATAAAAAAGTAGTAGGACTTATGAAAGATGAGTGTAATGGCCAAATTCTCACTGAATTTGTTGGACTGAGAAGCAAAATGTACAGTACACGCGTTAATAATCAAGATAGTATGAAAAAAATTAAAGGTATTAAGGCTTCTGTTGTAAAGAAAACTATTGAATTTAATGACTAGTTAGAGTGTCTACGAAATTCTTGCATTCAAAGTCGAGAGCAGTTTGCTATAAGATCAAGACTTCATAACGTCGAAACCATTCGGCAGAGTAAGATTGCTCTCAGTCCTTACGATGATAAACGATTCTTGCAAGACGACAGTACAGATACGCTCGCCTGGGGACACTACAAAATAAATGGGTAAGTTCAAATTAAGCATGCATATATATATATATATATATCACACAATTTAATTTAGAAACGTTTAATTGCAGTGAAAAGAAGTGTGTGCGATTTCAGGATGAACCAACTATCCACGTAATGTATACCTGGAGATTTGCGCATCATGAAGCTCGATGTGGCAAATGGGAGCAGACTGCACGCGATCGAGAACGTTTCAGGAGAAGAATCATGCAAATAAATGATATTATAATGCCTGTACTTTTAAAAAAACTAAAGGAAATGTAAAATAAATAAACAATAAATTTTTTAAATTAATTATAATTTATTTTCGTTTACATATCATTTTTATTTATCCAACTATTGTGAGTATTATCAAAACCTAACCATTTTACATAAACTCTATTACCACTTTTTTTCAAAACTTTTTCAATCAAATATACATCAGGATGTTTAGTCTTGAGAAGTTCTTCCTCATAAAATCCTCCAGCTATTAGTTTGTCTTGATAATCCTTTAGATGATAGGTGTAAGGCTTTGTTTGAGAAACTTGCGTTATTGTAAAGACTTCAGTTGACCAATTGGGTGTATAACCTTTATCGAAAACCTCCTTGTTTCGACTTACACGTACTTTATCTCCAATTTTAAACTTAGCTCGTTTAAAAAAAATTTCTGACAGTGTTTGTCTCTCTAATTCGATTAAGTATACCATTAACTTTGTCTCGATTCACTTCAGCAGGCTTCATTCCTATTGTCCGATGCCGTCTATTATTATACTGTAAAGTTGAATCTGGCAAAATATCCAACCATTTATAGGTACCACGTAGACTAAATAACTGCCACATCTTGCTTTTTAAAGTGCGATTAAAACGTTCACAAATTGATGCTTTGAGATTACTGTAGGTGGAGTATAAATGAATTTTATAATTTTTCATTAGTTTCTCAAAATCTTTATTGTAGAATTCTTTGCCACGATCGGTTTGCAAGTTCTTAGGTACTCTTTTTTGTAGCAGTATTGATTTCATAGCTTGAGTTACACATTTTCCAGTTTTTTGTTTCACTGGCACAGTCCAAGCATACTTTGATAGTATATCAATGACTGTAAGCAAGTATATGAAACCTTTATTCTGTTTAGCATATGGAATCATTTCAACAAGATCTGCCTGCCAAGTTTCATCGATATCTTTAACGAGAACAGAGCGACGTGGATAATTACGTCTAGCAGGTTTATGAAGTTCTTCTACTAGCGCTGCTTTCATCCTGATTTACAAGTTTATTTACTGTGGAATCTAAGATTTGTAATTTCTCGTGTAAATCTCTTAACGTATTATTTATTCTAGAAAATTCAGCCTCAGTATTTATAACTCTATCATTTACTAAACTCTCCAATTCTTGTACAATTTTTTCAGCTCTTCGTTTAATCAACTTTTTTACAGACTTTAAATTTACGGCATCATCTTGATCCACAGCATCACCAACATGACATAGTTTTTGGTTCTCTAAATCAAAATTTCCATCACTAGTCAGCTTGAATCCTAGTCCAGGCGGTCCTCGAGATGTGCCTGCGTGGAGCAGTCGACGTCCAAACACATCGATGCTCATTTTGATACTGAGTTGTTACAAAATAATTCCTACTTCACGAAGCTCTTCAACGATTGATTGTATTTCATTGACATGGTTATTATTGCCAGTAGATGTTTCAGCTATAAGTAATCTCAAACGATCTACAAGCTCGTTTGGATTATCCCAATAAATGTAATCAGTATATGTATTTTTACGAGCATTCTTATATAACAAAGTCTTACTAAGTCCTTTTCCACTTTTACCTTGCGAAATCTTGAGAATTTTACTCACAAAATCAGTATACTTTTTACTTGAATTTTCACGAATATCTTCCATTGTATTGTAGTATTTTTTGTGAGCATTTGTGTCTTTTAAAATCTTAGCATAATTTTTCTTATCATTGTCAGTGATTAAAGTATCATCAGGATATTTCATAAACAATAACTCCACTAGACCTGGATCTTTGTCATACTGTTTATCGCTAACAATAATTTTATGTTTTTTAAAATTTATAGGACTATTTCCAATCATTAGTTTACCATCTCGCATTTTCCGCACTCCTTATACTGTATCTAAGGTTTGTGTTCGTCCCTTATGCAACAATTGAACGATTTCATCAACACTATCACCCACAACTGTTTTTTCATGATCTGAAAAATTTGATACATTACTTTTATTGACAGTTTCTTCTTGATCTGAATCACCTACAGCTGACTCAAACGCTGATTCTCCAGGATCATCATCATCATCATAATCATCATCATCATCATCATCATCATCATCATCATCATCATCATCATCACCACCATCATCACAACCATCATCACCACCATCATAGTCTTTTTTATAGTTTTCAATCCGCTCAGATTTTAATTTTCTCTTCTTTCTTTTTTCTTTTTTAACTGATGACAAACTTTTTTCTTGTTTTATTTTATATTCACTTACATCGATTAATTTTTCCAATGGTTTCACAATCGGCTTCAATGAGTCCTCCAAACCTTTTTCTACCTTTAATTTATGTAACTTTATCAAATCATACTTTCTTTTTACAGCGTTTCGAGCTTTTTCAACTTCACGTAGGACTACAGTTTGCTGATTAAAATCAGACATCTTGATAGCTAAGCGTCTCACGATCGAGTGCTAAATCTAGTCGGTAGCCTGTATATTTATTACAAACTGATCAAAACCTTTTCTGTAGCGACCATCATTTATATCTCGGTCTTTGTCTATAACGAGAAAACTGTGATTGCCATTATTCCAACACATTGAACAAACATCTTTAAAGCGCTGATATGTCATATCTGTATTAACGTGATCATTGTAAACATGTTTCAAGTTCATATCATCTTGTCGAAAAATTACCAACAAGTTGACATTGTCACGCACCAAGTGTTTCGGTACTTGTACATACGACTGACACAAGTAAAAACAATCCACGCTTTTATGTCTACCCATGCAGTAGAAAGCTTTGACATTATCCTGCTTTTCAGATGCAATATCATCAAAAACAAAAATTGAATTTGGTTGAGCCTCATCAGGTGATACTACAAGATCGTGTTCACCGAACGATAAGTATTTGATACCTTCTAAAGGCTCAACAAGTTGTTGTAAGAATTTATATTTAGGCTGATTCAGAGATTTCGAGTATACATAAATATTTTCAAATCTCAAACCATTAGGATGAATGATTAGAGATAAGAGAGCGTTCGTTTTACCACAATTAGATGGGCCACAAAATACTGCTCTTATACTGTTAGGTAGCAATTTTCCATGTCGTGGTTTTTTTTGCTGCTGCTGCGTTAAAAGATCGAAATTAACCACTGGTAACTTTGCTGACTGTTTCTTAAGATCCATCATGCTTCTTAAAAATTCATATCATGACTGACTCGAAACATTATAAATATGAGCATTTATAGTTTCTTCAGTCAGTCTCGCATGAGCTTGTTAGGAGCTAGCATCATGCAACAGAAAAAAGGTACAGGTTTCGTTAATACATTGATTAACAAATTACCCATTGAACTTCATGTGCCTGGTTATCAGTACTGCGGACCAGGTACTAAACTAGCTAAACGTCGAGCTCGCGGTGATCCTGGAATAAATCCTCTAGACGCTGCTTGCAAAGAACACGACATTGCTTACTCGAAGAATCCCGATAACATTCAAGAGAGAAATGCAGCTGATAAAATTTTAGCAGAGAAGGCGTGGCAGAGAGTGAAATCTAAAGACGCTGGTTTGAAAGAAAGAGCAGCAGCTTTTGCTGTAGCAAGTACCATGAAGTTAAAATCAAAGGTTGGTATGGGTGTTGGAGGAGGGTCTCGAAAATCTAATATACTCAAGAAAACGATTAAAAAGAAAAAGATCACGCTAAAAAATTTGATTGAGTCAACTGGAAAATCAGTCATTCCTGGCAATGACTCTCGCTCTATGATTAAGTCCGCATTGAAGATGGCTCGAGAACATGTGAAAAAAAATGGTGGAAAAAGTAAAGTTAGTGTTCCGCGTATATTGCCTGTTCCCAGTAAAGTAGGTGGCTTTCTTCCAGCGCTTATTCCACTTTTTGCCGGTCTCAGTGCAGTAGGCTCACTTGCAGGAGGAGCTGCAGGAATCGCTAAAGCAATAAATAAAGCAAGTGCTGCAAAAAACAAATGGAAGAGCAAAAAAGACATAATGAGAGAATGGAAATGTTGGCAGTCGGTAAAGGACTGTTTCTGAAACCTCATCGTAAAGGTTTCGGCATTGTTCTGAAAAAAAAAGGAACAATTTAGAGGAGGAAAAAAAAAACTTTGATGAATTAAGACTACCAAAACGTGCACTCACCGACTATGATTTACTCAAATATGTAAAATTAATGAAAATACCAAACTTTCGTGGAGTTTTCCATTAATCTGGATGATGCAAGTGGACCTGGTACGCATTGGGTAGCTTATCGAAAAATTGGTGATACAG
Source organism: Muscidifurax raptorellus (assembly GCA_020010945.3). NCBI lineage: Eukaryota > Metazoa > Arthropoda > Insecta > Hymenoptera > Pteromalidae > Muscidifurax > Muscidifurax raptorellus. Next base: position 201,391 of record JAHUUD020000102.1, read on the forward strand.
TTACATATTTTGATAGTTTCGGTGATTTACAACCACCAAAAGATCTAATGAACTATTGAAAAGTATCTCAAGTCAGGTACAATTATCAGAGGTATCAAGAATTTTCAACTTTCATCTGTGGTCATCTCTGTCTGAAATTTCTCTGTAATCAGCTCAATCGTAAGAATAATTTTTGTCTATATAAAAAGAAGTAGACTATTGATTTGAATTAGTCTTCTCAAGATGGTTGTCGAATCAATGACTCTCAGCCTTTCCGGCACGTCATCAATCCTTGAGACGCACTATTTTCCTCATATATATAACCCAATAACCCAATAACCCAATAGAACTGGATCCGCATAAGCAATACAGTCTTGGACTTGTTGAGTTACTGACTTTTAATTCTATACCGAACGTTGATGAAAACTGTAATAAATTTTATGTTGGTCAAGAAATTATTGAACTTCCTACGGGTAGTTATGAGATTGAGGATATTGATCGAACTCTGCAAGGGATCCTTGATACTCGAGACATAAAAGTTAGTATCAAGCCAAATAATAATACACTGCGCAGTATTATTGGGTGCAGTCATGAAATTGATTTTCGACCAAGTGACTCGATTGGTCGTATACTAGGATTCACTCCAAGACTCTTAAAACCTTATATATTATATAAGCCACGACTCAGATTTACCAGTAGCTATTCTCAAAGTGAACGCTTTACGTGTCGAGTGTAATGTTACGGCAGGAGCATACATAAATCAACAAAAAGTTCATACAATACATGAGTTTTTCCCAGCAGTTCCTCCCGGCTACAAGATAATTGAGGTGCCTAAACAAATAATATACTTACCAATATCTGTAAAAGTAATCGATCATTTACAACTACGCATAGTAGATCAAGATGGTGATTTGATTAATCTGCGAGGTGAAATTATTACCATTCGTCTACATTTAAAAAGCAATTGAAATGGGTATTGTTTTTAATGCTGAGAAAAGCTATATTAGCGGTACAGTATGTCATCAGACAGTCAGTCGGCAGTGAGTGATCAAACGATTAACACGTCAGAACAGTCAGTTCCTGCAAAGTCTCGGTCTCAAAGTACGCGGTGGTGGAGGAAGAACAAGGCAAGCGAAAAAAATATTGAAAAAATAACTTGTACGTTTATCTGCTGCTGCTGCTGCTGCCAAGATGGAGGCAGTTCTTAACGTACAATCACCAGTCATCTTTGATGAATCTGTCTCACATTATGAGGTTCATGCACATCAACCCTACACCGCACTTACATTCAACAATAGTGATGAAATTCGAATTGCTATACAACATCAAGATTTGTGTGTACTACCATCCAAAAGTTCACTACACATTTGTGGAAAGATTACAAAGCAGGATGGTACTGCTTTAGAGCATACTAATTTCGTGAACAATGCTATTAGTCATCTCTTTGAGGAAATTCGATACGAGATGAATGCTATAGAAATTGATCGATGCAAAAATGTTGCTGCAACAACTTTGATGAAAGGCTACACTTCTTTCTCACCCAGTCAGCTAAAGTATCTGGAAAATTCCGGCTGGACGCCTACTACTGACGCGGGAAATATATCTGATAATAATGGAAACTTTGATGTGACAGTTCCTCTATCATTGATTTTCGGTTTTGCTGAGGATTATCGAAAAATCGTTGTAAACGTTAAGCATGAACTGATTCTCACAAGATCGAGAAATGATTTGAACGCTGTTTTACAAGAGCCTATAATGGTAGATGGAAGACCTACATACGAAGACTTTGAAATTGAAATCACTCGTATAGAATGGCTTATGCCCTACCTCGTCCTGTCAGATCGACGAAAAATACAACTATTTAATTACATACAAAAAGATGTGTCTATTGCTATGAGTTTTCGTTCATGGGAATTGTATGAGTATCCAGTACTTCCAACAACCACACAACATGTATGGACAGTGAAAACATCGAATCAACTGGAAAAGCCACGTTTTATCATTCTAGGTTTTCAAACAGCGAGGAAAGGAGTACGAAGAAAAAATGCTAGTTATTTTGATCACTGCGATATTAGTAATGTAAAACTTTTCCTCAACTCTCAGAGTTACCCATACGGTATGATATGTATGCAAATTTCCAAAATGTATATTATTCTGATAGAATTGTAATAGATCCTCTTTTGAGTAAAGAAGAATTTATTCTACATGCACCACTCATAGTCATAGATTGTTCAAAACAAAACGAGTCTCTTAAACAAGCAGCTGTCGATGTACGCCTTGAATTTGAATGTAAGAATAATATGCCTGCAAATACAACTGCGTATTGTCTAATTTTACATGATCGCATTGTTAAGTATAATCCTATAAGCGGTGATGTTAAGAAACTCGTATAAAACTATATAAAGTTTGCGTGAACAATTAATTAGTCAGTACTGTTATAAACCATCAGTCAAGATAGATCTCAAAAATGAATCGATATAGCGCTTCGTACACTCCTCTCAAGGAGGACAAAAGCGCTAGAAGAGTGCAAGATGATAAACAATGTAATACGTATCGTGGGAAACCTTGTTCTGCCCCCACTAATAAAAGTGAACAGTGGAAAAATACTTTTGAAAAATATTCCACTAACACAAAATCCATGCCAGAACATCAAGGTTATAAGAAGTTCTGAAATATTTTATCATGTCTTTACAAATAATGTTTTATGTACTTATGTTTTTGAATAAAGAAAAAAATAAAAAATCATATGTTATTTTTTAATTATTAATCCTAACCTTTATTCCTTCCATCTATTCCTTTATCATCCTATTGCGATCTCACCCACAGAAGTGTAACCTATATATAGTTATATGCGGTATTCTGTGGATCAGCCATAGCCAATCGCGAATCTGCGGAATTTCAGCCGCTAGAGGTCAGGTCGTGAGATCCTTGAATATATCAATCGATAAAAACATGTTCGAAGAATAATACTCTGTCGGTAATGTAGGAGGCTGCGTCTCGGCAGCAGCCGGGGCATGGGGCCGGGGGCATGTGGGACCCGGTCGGTAAAACAGGAATCTGCTAATACTAGTTACCTTTGGCCGGTTTTTAGTGGCGCGGGTCCCGCCTGGCGCAGTACCAGCCCCTACTACTACCCGTAACATGTGGGGCCTGTGGTAAATTCTCAATCGATAACAGATACACGGTCGGTAAAACAGGGATCTGTTAATATAAGTTACCATCGGTCGGTATTCGGTGGCGTGGGAGCTGTGTGGCGTAGGAGCAGTGCAGCCCCTACTACTCAGTAGTTTTTATATAGAAAAATTATTACGTACCTACGGAGGAAAAAATTTGGACAGCCTATATCTTGTGCAAATTGCCTCCCGAGCCGAAGGAGAGGGGTTGCGTATACTATTGTTCCTCATACCAGCACGGAAAACACACATTTCTCTCCAGGCGCCCGGGAGGGAAGTTGTAAGTACTTTCCGTGCAGGTGTGAAGAAAAAATACACAATACTATATTAATATCTCCGCTGTATCATAGTAGATATCTAGCATCGTTATTTATCGTCGGCTATATAAAAGCATGCGAGTGAGCGGTTCATTTATTTCGTTCACATTTAGAGCAAAAAGTAAAGGCGCTGTGATAAAAATGTGTACATTATATTAATTTTTCTTAGTAAAATATTTTTTTAATAAAATAGTCGATCCTTGGTAGATAAATAAACCAATAATTTAGTATCTGTTGGCCGAATCGCACTTGGACTACGGCGGATTAACCAACTGCTGTATAAAATTCTGCTTATTTCGTCACGTAATTATAGTAATTATACCAGTGGCATTGGCCAGCTGCAGATACTTTTATTTTACAAAATACTAAAATAATTTTTCGACCGTGATATTCCTGGTGTCTGTACAGTAGAATATTTCAGTAGTTATTGGGCAACATACGTGTATAGGTATAACTTGCGTTTGAAGATAATCAATATGATCAGCGTGATATCCAAGACTTCTCGTATACGATGTTCGGCAGGGGAGGGGATCTAATCTTGTAAATATTATGCATGACTATAATATCAATTCCAATTATAGTTTTCATTAGACAGCGCGGCTGAGTACTATCCGTTCGTTAATAGTTGACTAATATTTGTGGTATGCTACAAATATTATCCAACTATTACTTAGCAAAACATTTTGGTTGTTTTTTTTCTATCAGGGAACATTTATTAATTTACTTTTCAAGATGGTGATACTGTTAGCTGAAAACTTGCTTGATAAGTAAATAAAAGTGGTTCCCAAAATTAGTCTTTTTTTCTCTTTTTTTATGTTACAGTTAAATATTTATTTGGAATATTTATTAAAATTTCACGGGTGCAGATCAATGTATTGTCGATAGAAGAAACATTTTTGCACGTAGGTAAATTTGTAGACCATTCTTTTGATATTTTTAATAATTCAGAATTATACATGATAAATATTGCAATCTGCAGAAAATAAGAACAAATACTACTTTAATAAGATATTTATGCACACTTTTTTGAAATGCTGTATATATGAAGTTTAATTAGTTATTTTTTTAATTTTTCAGGTTCTGCAACAGCCATCAAATTGGCTAATTTATATTTTCATCAATTGGCAGCTTTGTGCGCCCCTTGTTTGACAGCTTCGTGCGCCCCTTGTTTGGCAGCTTCATGCGTCCCCCGTTTGGTTGCTTCGTACGTCCCCTGTTTGGCAGCTTCGTCCGCCTCTCATTTGGCAGCTTCGTGCGCTCCTGATTTGGCAGCTTTGTGCGCGTCAAAATTAAAATACATTGGCTTTATTGATCTACAAAGATACTTATCTAATAGTATTTTAAAATGAAAGAACAACAAAATCGATTTGTCCTCACAGAAAGAGATAAATCAAAAATTCTTGATGGATCTCTTTTACATGACATACATGCGGATAAATTTCATAGTATGTTATCTGACTATACTATTTTTGAACCACGTAGTACACTATACCTTGAGAATATTATGATTGATCCAGACTCTAAACGTGTTCATCCATTCCCACCAAGTGTTCAGCACGTGCAATTACTATACAGCTGTGATGATTTATGTAAGAAATGTATAAATGGACATTGGATTTGTTGTTATTATGATCCAAAATTAATTTTTATATATGATTCTCTATATAAATATTTACATGAGTGCAATATAAAGTTTCTAAGAATGCTATTTCCTTATTTTGATGAAATCCCTATTTATTTTCCTACAGTACAGAATGAACAAAATTCCACTGACTGCTGCGTTTTTACTATAGCATTTGCAACGTAATTGATTTATGAAAAAAATCCTGCTAACATTACTTATAATTCCGTGATGTTGCGGCAACATCTATATATATATATATATATGTATATACAATGTTTGAAATTCATAAAATTCTTCATTTTCCTATAATTTGCGATAATAATATACATAGATCTTCGCAATCATTTTTTAAGCAATGCGAAGAGATTAAAAATGCTCCATTACTAACACCATTTATTGCTAAATACGATCAGTTTGAAGATATATCGCAAAAAGGTAACATTTATAATAAAATATATTTAACAGAAACGCCACAAATTTTGCCAAATATATCTGATGATTGTGTTCATGTAATTGAGTTGTCTAATAACGATAAAGTTTCTTGTTATGCAAACGCATCAATATAAAGCATATTATATTGTAGATGTATGCGCTTAAAATTTCATAAAACTGTAGATTTCACTGGACTAAATTATTTTTTTTTTTAAAATATTAGTAGAGATATTGTGGATGTAACTGCTATAAGGACAACAGCCCATCCAAAATATATTGCGCGTAATCAAAATTAAAGTAAATTCAAAAGTTATGATAAGAAGGAATATTGATGTCTCCATTGGATTAGTGAATGGTACTATAGGTACAGTCATTTCTATTGCTAAAGATAAAGGGGACGAAATTATCAGTGTCTGGATAAAATTAACGGATGGCACAGAACATACAACACCAAGATTAGAATACAAATTTTTCATTGTAAAGAAAGTATATATAATAAGTCAAAAATTTCCAATATGCAATAGTTATGGAATAACTATTCACAAAAGTCAAGGCTTAAGTTTAGAAAATGCTATTGTAGAAGCAGGTAATTCTATATTTTGTTCTGGACAAATTTATGTTGCTTTACCAAGAGTTACAAAATTACAAGGTTTACATCTGATTAATTTTGAGCCAACAAACATTAAAGCTGATTCATCTGCGATTCTACAATATAATAGATTAAGACAAAAATATCGCTTCGATCTCCAAGAATTAACTATTCCAAATGATTGCATGTTTAGTAGACCCAATCCAGCTCAAGATAGACGGTGGACGGTATCAAAACACAATTTAGACGGACAAACTAATAATAGTAAATTAAATATGTTATCTGGCAGTAATTGGATTATTCATGGCTTACCAAATGAAGATAATGTTTCCTGTTATGCTAACGCTTGTATACAAAGCTTGGTCCATTCCTCATCGGTTAGAAGAATTCTATTAGACTAAAGGGTTTGATCTCCTAAAACATTCTTTTAATCAATATATAGCGAAAACTCCTATTAATATTAAAGCATTAAGAGGATATGTGAACGAACGATATTCCTCATGTAAGCAGAAAGATGCTGTTGAATTTCTTTTACACCTTTGTAATGCATCTATGTTTTTGTAAAGTATTATCACACACGAAATTAATGTTGTAACAAGGTGTCCGAAGTGCGATGAAAAGTTCTATAACAACTACAAATTACATCATGTCACTTTGCCTACCTGACCCTATGCACGTACATATATTACAAGAAGTTTTTGATTATAATATAGATAATTGGAAAAACGTCGAAGGGGAGTGCAGTAATTATTGTGCATGCAAAAGATTACAAAAAACTACCGTTCATGTAAAAAATACAATTATAATACTACAACTACTATTGTTTTCTGTTGAATATCAGACGACAACGAAAATAACTAATTTCAGAATGAAAAATTTACCAAAAACTGTACTATGAATCAATAAGAAAAAATATAAAGTAATTAATTGCATTTTTCATCAGTGGCAAATCTGCTGAATGTGGACACTAAGGATATGAATATTGAACAAAGACCATGGCCACGTGGAGTAAAAGATTGCTTTCTTACTGTTTTTAGAAGAAATCGATGAAAAATAACAAATTATTATTATCCACAGTACTGCATGCTTTTGTTACGTCCAGATTACAATTTTCAATTTCAAAATCTAACACATTAAAACAATTACATGAATTCCTACCTAAATTGATAATCGAACTTGGCGATACGTGGAAGTTATAATAATTTAAATGATTAAAAGAGTGAATGATAGGAAATCCCTTTTGGCTAGCGCGGACGCGGTCGTCGCCTACCGGGGAAGGGAGCCGGATACGAAGTCACTTAAACTATACATTATTTCTTTTAAATTGACACACGTTTATTTTTATGAAAAGAGAAAAGTACCTTAATGTGTAAGTGTGCGTGGCTGTTTGTATATATATGTGAAGAGGTTCTTGAGTGTCTGCAGCTGTCAATCCTCGGCGCCTTCCAGCCTAGGCTCGGTGGTTCAGGTTACAGCGGTGGCTAAATGCACTTAGGTGTGACGGCTCGTTCCTTTGGTATGCGTAGTGTAGATCGCAGAGAGTCCACTGCCTCTGTTGCTTCTTCTTTTCAGCAAGGGGTGATATTCGGAAAAATGCCGATGGATGCACTTGCTCGACTGAGCGACTAAGTCCGGTATACTCTCTATTTCTAAACGTACGAGTAGCGAGTAATGCGTGATACTTGTTTTACGAATGGTCTGGCGACGAGCAGAGTAACGTTCTGCGAGAGATTTCGGATATTACTGACGCTGCTTGCCCTTTGCTCCCGGGCTTTATATACTTGCATATCCCCTTGTTTTTCTCGGGCTAGCGATTTCCATATTGGGTCACTACACTATTTTGTATTTTCCTCTCTCAATTTTAAGGGAATCGTAGCAGGTCAAGTCATAAACATCATAGTTTATGACTACCACTTAAGAATTTGTCTCTTTTAGAACTCTCCCGCGGTCTCTCTTTTTACTGGAGATCGCACACGTGTTTCCTATGGAATTCCAGATCGTCGAATATTGCGCCTCGGTCTCTCTCTCTCTCCTCTCTAGTTTTTCTCATATTTGTGCTCGTTTTTCCGCGGTGGTTTGTCGTCGTATTGCATGGAAACAGCTCCCCTCGTTCTCGTGCTTCTTAATTCATGGCTCTCCGTTTAAAAATACGAACACGCGGTTCTTGTGAAGTTATCATTGAATCTAAAATATCCCTTAGCGTTCTTATGGTATTTTGGATTTACTGCGTGGTTCGTTGGAATATAGCCCATTTGTGTGAAGGTGCCGCTTGCACGTATGAGTGAATCTCTCTCCCGATTTTCAGATCCACTTCTTGGATGCCGCGATGACCTGCTAGTGAGTAAGTGTGTGCGTGTGTGTGTGTGTATAGATGTGATATGTATAGTAATCGTAGAGTTTTGGATGCGTAATGGAATCGGTGATTACATTACACTTTTCAGAAGTTCTTAAATCGTTCTTAAAAAATCTTTCAAAACGTGAAATGTTAGCAATTATAATTTTTCTTTTTTATACTTGTTAACGATTTACCTTATACATATAGTTAAAAATGTTTGAATTACGATTGCCTATTTGATTTAAAAAGCAATTAACATTCTCATAATAATAGTTTAGTAAAAAGGCAAATTATCCATATGCTTTAGTTATTATTTAAATACTCTATATACTGTTTAAAAGTTGTGAAATCTTTTTAAAAAATGCCTTTTACAACGTAAATTATCCATATGCTTTAGTTATTATTTAAATGCTCTATATAAATTGAAATTTTATGCACTTCTAAAGTTTCTAAATGGTAATACTTTCTATGAAATAGCTGTTTTAGCAATTGCAATCTATAGACACGATTTTCTTTCTTAGTACCTAGGAAGTTTTCCTGACCATAATCGTCGATCCAGGCGTTTAGTAATTGGAAAGCTCCAGTCGATAGATAACAAAATTGAGTATTACTTTTAACTGCTTTGCTGAAGATTCATTGTTGTTATTTTCGCTATCAACTTTAACTTCTATAATAGATTAATTTACTGCTTCTTGTTGAAATACTACGGAAGCGCCTATGCGCCATCTATGGTCACCTGCGAGCTAGCGAGCGAATTGGATAAAAAATTTCAAATTCACTGCCGCATACACGTAGGTAGGTGTCTATACGGTCTATACGCCATCTATGGTAATCTTAGAAAATATTGAAAAACTTCGCAAGTCGCACCCGGGATATGCTGTGTTTCGTGTCTGTATGTGCCGTGTCGTGCATGGTGCTGGGTGCCCGCGTTACGTTTGACCGTTTTGTAGACCTTATAAAATTCTAATTAGCAGATTTTCATGCAAATTCGTCAATAACAGCAAGTATAAGATATGTTTAATGGTAAACATTTTTATTATTATGTTAATAATTGAAGTATTCTAAAAACTTAGTTTATTTGGAGGTTATGTTTTGATTTGTTTTCTTTCTATTAAAGAAATATACCTTCATATATTCATTCATATTATAATTTTCATGTTTTTTCAATTATCAGAGAGTTCATTCAATTCTAGGCATCGAATAACATTTTCAGATTGCAAGATTATAGACAGCTTTTTTAAATTTTATTTATTTTTAAATCACACTGCTCTCTACTTCATTACATGTATTGGAACTAGATGTAGTAATCTGAAAGTGTTCTACGATGATACTCAAAACTAAATATGTCTTACTTGATATATGGTTGACAAAAAATTGACTTTTCAAGAAGTTATTTGAAGTTTGTCTGCGTTTATTCCACTTTTTTATACAATTTGTTTATCAATATAACAAACAACGAATATATGGGTTCCACTATAGGACCTAAATCAGAATTAATTCTGAATGGCAATAATATTTATACCTTTCCCGAATTAAAAGAAATATTGCTATCACATTATGTTAATGATCAAAATCTATATGAACAAAATCTATTTTGAGAATGCAGAGATAAAACTTGGCAAATGCGATGGCACCGTTATAGATTCATTCACATATGAAGACCGTCAGTATACCTTCTGGAAGTACAGCAAGTTATGTCACCGCAAAAAGAATAAAGGTTTACATTTATATCTTCTAACTACAAAAAAGGCAGCCACAGCTTCAAGTAATTTAGATATTTATATTATTATAAATTATAATTATCCTTCATGTTCTTATTTATTACGTGATCAGAAATTCCAAAAATCGGAAACCTCAAGTACTTCAAGAGTTACTATACAAAATAATAGTTCAAAAATATCTATAAATACTCAAGACCGCATTAAAGCACTAGAAGAAAAATCATTTGCTGTAAATGGAAAAAGTACTCTACAAGAAAAACACCTTTGATTTCAACCAAAGAAACAAATCCACATCAAAATACTCCAGTATTACATGACCGTACAAATTTAGATTGTTTTAAGGTACCGATTACTAGTAAAGTTACAAATTCTTCGAAATTAATTGAAGAAGAACACACCAGTGTTTCTAGTTGTATACAGTCAATAGCTTCACCAAAGTTCTCTACCAACTGGTCAAAAATAGGTGTTGTTTCTTCAATCATAAGAAATAAAAAGTTGCAGTCTCAGCAAAGTGATGATACTAACAGTTCAAATAAGTATGACATTAGTTCATTCGATAGGGAAAAATATAGTAGTTTATCGAAGCCTCGCAAAACAATCAATACTGATAGCTTAGAATTATCGATCCCGTTAATTAAAGAATCTGATATAGAGTTTTCTGACGTTATCCTTGGCCAAAGGGCTCAAGGTGTTGTAACTCAAGGGAAATATTTAGGATCTGATGTAGCGATAAAATCGATGCAACGAGGTAAAAATGACAAGCTGGTACTAAGGGAAATAAAGCTTCTCGACCAGATTAGACATCTAAACGTTATTTGTATTTTGGACGCTTCCCATACATTCACACAAGTTCACATTGTAACTGAATTTTTTAAATCTGTCTCATTTTTTGATGTATTCTTTCGTAAAGATGTAAAAGAATAGTATATATTAACAGAAGCAAACAAAAAGAAAATAGTGCATCAATTAGCGTGTGCAATGACATTTCTACGTCTTCAGACGCCTAATCCAATTTAACACCGTGACTTCAAGTTGGGCAACGTCCTTGTAAGTTCAAGATTTCATGCAAAAGTATGCGATTTGGGTATGAGAAAGCGTAAATCAGTGATGGAAGAGCTATAGTTAACATGTGTGAACACAGTGCGAGGGACATATCTCTTTATGGCACCAGAAATGTTACTTCATGAACAAGAAGCATCCACAAGTACAGATATGTGGACTTTTGCCTGCACTATGGTAGAGCTGTTCAACGAAGAATCAGTATGGGACACACACACAGGCAACTTTTTTAATGGTTGGTGCTGTACCAAAGAGAACGTGGAACTTATGAAAGATTCCAAGCTTTATAATATCCCAACTTACGAGTATTTGAAACAAAAGTTGAGCGAATGTTTCGATTATGACCCATTACGTAGACCACACATGAAAGACATTTTAGATTTGTTTTCTACCGAAAAAGAATACAAAAATACTACATCATGCACATAGTTCCGAGATGCATAATCTACCATTTATTTCGTTTAATAGCTTTTAAGCATATAAGTATTATCTGATTAAAAAAAGATTTTTTTTTTTCTTCAATTACTACATTGTAATAGACGTATGTAGAAGACTGATAAAGCCCGTGAAAAAAGATTGAACGTATATAGAAAAGTGATTAAACATTGATGTTGTCTAATAGAACAAAAGCATGGAGCCTAGTTTTCTCTTTTTGCCAAATATTTAGAGACTAAATATTTATACGAAAGTTTAATAAGAGGTTACTTATATTAAGATCTTGAAAAATAAGTTATAGATCAAAGGTTATAATGTAAAAGTTTTTTTCGTTTATTTTTTGACAAAATTAGTCCGTATTTCATTTATTTTATTTTATTATTTTCTTATTAATCTATGTATTTTCAAAAGTTGAGACACAAGGAATAGATACTTCATTCTATAATACGTATTGTAAAACAAACTTTATGTAAAACTACGTGATATGAATGCTAACTTTGTAATAACTACTATAGTTTGAAATAAAATTACCGTTACACAAAAACTTACTGTCTAATACAAAATGTATAAAAAAAAGTTTTTCTTTATAATATATTGAAGCACGGTAAACGACGTATAACAAAGCCACTTTGCTAAATGAGAAAGGTAAGCTGGTAAAAGACTGCGTTTAATATGTATTGATTGATGTTTCCTAATTCTTTTAAAATAAATCTCGTGCGGATCTTACTATACAATATTGAAAATTTATTTTCTTAGACCTACCATATAGATATCTGTACAAACCTATAGGCGTTACTATTTTACTAAATAATTGTTTATAATATCTTACTGTACAATAGAGTAATTTTTTATTTGCCACTTTAATTATCCTAATAATACAATACATATTATTTGGTATGTTTAACAAAATTAGCAGAGAGTTTCAATGAGTTCCATATTCAAACAAAACGCATCAGAAGCTGAGGATAGCGTGGAAGTGATCGATAGTAATTGTACTAACTCATCAAATTTTGATGAGACTAATAAAGGCTTCTTTTGCATATTTCTCTAATAAAAGATCTATATTTTCAATACTAATTTTTTCACAGTAATCAGTTGCTTCAAAGTTGTGTAGTGAATGAAATAACTCATCCGGTTTACCATCAACAACATTTCTGTAATTCTGCTTACGAATAGTATGTTCATTCCATTCTTTCTTTGTTAGCAGAATATCTTCTCTGATCAAAGGCCAAAAATAGTATCTCAAACAGTCAATGTGCATTCCATTACTAATGTCAATAAGATTCTTGTTTTCCATTTTTTTAAATAAATCAATATAAAAATCGCCCATATGTTGGCGGAATTGGCGCCAGTACGATTCTATTCTTTGATTACTCGTACTTCGACCTTTCAGAAAACTCTTTTCATGTGCATGATCATCTGTGTGTCTATATCGTAGAGCAACGTGAAGATCTTCCATGAAAACGATTTCACTTCCATGATCGGTCCTGATGATTTTTGTTATATATCCAAACTTCTTAACTGCTTGTAGATAATAATACTATAATAATAAAATAATACTGTTATACTAATAAAATACTAATGTAAATTATGTAAATAAACATTACAGCAATATTTCTGGATCATTGTTAGATGTACTAACATCTAGCCATATAATTTTTCGCGAGAATCCGTCATAAATCCATATATAGCAAAACCAAATCTTTTAAGCTTACCATGGCCATATGCGTGCCATACATGATTTGGTCCAGGAACTGAATACATTCGCCGTTTTAATTTACATCGGTTTCGAGAATCTACACCTTCAGGACCAATCTCTTTCAATAACCACATGACTGTTTTCTGTTTGACATTCAAATCAAAAACTTTTCTAATCCTTTTCCACATAGACTTGTGTCCCAAGTTATAATCACTGCTTTCTAATTCCAGTATAAGAGCAACAATTATGTATTCTCTAGAACTTTTGTCGATATTTTTTCTCTTTAAAGAATTTACACTGAAAATTCTTGATAAAGTGCGTAAAGATACAGTGATATTGTACTTTGTAGATAATTTTTGCAGAATAACTTTATAACTGTAATCTTTATGAAAATATTTTTTGATTATTTCAAAATGGTTGCGAATTATTTGGTTCATCTAAAGAACATTAACAATTGAAATACTTACTAGTTATAATAAAAAGTTATTACATATTTGTTGTTAATATTTACCTTGAAAAATTAGAATAATAGTATTCATAGATTTATTCGTCAGATTTCGATTCTTGGAACAAGTTTTAAATACTACCTCACTGTAAATAATATTATAGGAAAGTAGAATGTTTGACATTATAATTATCAATGTAATTTCTAATAATAATACTTACGATCTGTGTACTTTTTTCTAATATTATTATTAAAATATCACATCCAGTCCCGCAAATCAGATGGCAAATGAAATCACACGGCTGTATCTATGTTCAGAACGGCAGACGTCACCTACCTACGGGTAGGTTTGTTCGTTTATACGTCCCGAGGATCAAATAAAGATCAATTTAAAGATGCGCTAATTTCAGCAAAGGAAGGTCAAGGAATACTAACACAAGTGATTTTATAAAATGAATGTATATTCAAGATTCAGGCTAAGTCTACGATACAGAAAATGCTCACGTTGAGAGTCAAAAACGGTCTCCTCCCCCGCATCTTTCATCGCAGCTCTCCGCCGTCAAAATTTGGAGGAGAGGTTAACGCCGAGATCTTGTTGGCTAAGAGAAGGTAGGGAAAGCCAATCGCTTGAGCTTTCCCCCTTTCGAGAAAATATAAGCTCCGACGTCTCCGACCAGCGCTTGGTCAACTTGTGTCAACAGAAAAAAAGGGTCCATTGTTCTAAAGTGCTACGTGAGAGTGTCTGACTCGAACTACGAAATTTATGACTTTTCAAGTGTTTTGGAGAAAGCGAGATTCAATGTTATATTTTTTGTACTCGCATTCCGAGCTCAAACATTCTCACGCGCACTATCCCTCTCTCTCTCTCTCTCGTGATTATATACTATAATTTAAACATCCCGCGCGCTTGATCGAAAATATGGCATCGTTACGTGACACCTATTGCCCATACTGAAAAAGTCATGACAACGGAATGACATTTTCACGCAACAGTAAACGCAGAGACGCTAGACTACAAAAACATAAGATACAATAGTTATACATACAAGCTATACTTATTTCTAAACATCTGGTAAAGGTTCAGGCCTGATATAAGCTAATTTCAATTTGTTTTTATGGACTATTTTATACTTGTTATTGTCCAAAGCAATTTCTACATTTAAATCATCAAATATTCTAGTAATTTTATAAGGACCGTACCATTTATTATCAAATCTTGAATGTTTTGGTTCTTTTAGAAGATACACATCATCATTTACTTTAAATTCTGCAGGATTTACGTTTTTATCATAATATAATTTTGTGTTTTCTTTAAAGTTATTTAGATTTTGTACAGCAGTCGCTTGAGTTGTAATTCTAGTGAAAAGATCATCAAAATAATCAATAGAGGTGCGAGGCGTCTGCTCATTAGCAAACTCAGATGGAATACGAGCTGTACAACCAAAAACCAACTCATGTGGAGTAAAGCCAGTTGATTCTCTAACAGAGGTATTGTATGAAAATATTGCAAAACGAATCAAATAATTCCAATCTCTTTCTTGACAAGAATGTTTAAAATATTCGACAAGTACTCTATGTGCTCTGTCAAGAGATCCTAAAGATTCAGGATGAAAAGCTGTGAATTTAATTTGTTGAATTTTAAATATTTGACAAAAAGTTTTCATCACCTGACTAACAAAATTACTACCTTGATCCGTGTGGATAGTTTTTCGACAATCAAATCTAGAAATAAACTGCTCAGCCAGTGGGAGATCCACTGTAATAGAATCTATGCTTGAAATAGG
The DNA here is from genome assembly GCA_020010945.3 of Muscidifurax raptorellus. Classification (NCBI taxonomy): domain Eukaryota; kingdom Metazoa; phylum Arthropoda; class Insecta; order Hymenoptera; family Pteromalidae; genus Muscidifurax; species Muscidifurax raptorellus. The sequence goes on from JAHUUD020000102.1 coordinate 216,983, forward strand.
AATAGCATCAGAATACTTTGTAAGATTGCATTGGATTGTCAATAAACGATTTCCTTTTGTTGTTATAGGAAGAGGTCCGACAATGTCTAGCTGTATCTTCTCGAAGGCTTGCTTGGGAGTGTCCGTTAATCGCATTGGCATACGAGTCTTTGGATTTACTATCTTATGTCTTTGGCAGCTAGGACATGTACGTATAAAATCTTCTATATGTTTATTCATATTTTTCCAATAAAACAGTTCTCGAATGCGCCTAAATGTCTTGTAGATTCATGATATTCTTTAATTATATTATTTTGTTTAAATTCAACTGGAGTTATTATCTCACCTGTGCATACCTTGATATTATATTTAGAATTATTAAATGTTTGTTTTAAAAGAGATTCTATATACGACCAATCATATGCATCTAAATCATTATCGACTTTTGAAATGCTTACTGATGATATGTCTAATTTATCCATAATTAATTTTAGAGATTCCATAGAGGCTTTTATATTAATAAGATCTGGAATTTCATCAAAGGTATTTTTAACGTACAAATGAAAAATATAATGAGAATATCCTGGGACTGTCAAAGCATCACCTACTACATCTTTATCACATATGAGATCTTTCATCAAAAATTTTTTATGAGTGAGTAAATCTTTGCCAACATCAGATGAGACTTTAAAATCAAGAGAAGTAAAATGAATGAGGTTATTTTTTCTCATGTATAATTTATCTTTATATAACTTATGCAAGGATTTGTTATCAAAAATATTTTTTGTTGTGATAAATCAGATTTATGTCTCTTAATCTCAAATTTGTTATCCTGTACAACTTGTATTCTTTTAACTGTTTTTCTGGCAACAGGACTTACTACCTCTTCGAATAGACATGATTGCCCTCCATTTGGAGGATTTACAGCCACCGAACGCGATTGCCCGGTACTATCTGGCTTTCCTGCCTTTTTTTCGGAATACAAGTCTCGGTGCAACCTGCCAGTCCTGGTGGCCCTAAAGCTCTTACTTGACCCTCCTGGAGGTTGCAAATCTGTACTATTGCCCTCATCAGCTGTCTCATAAACACTATCTTTAATGCTATCTGAATCAATATTCAAATCTGATTTATCATCCCAACCATTCAACTCTAAAATAGAAATTTCGGGTTTCTTATTTTTGACAACAATCGAATAAACAAATTGTTCAATGATATCTCCATTAAAATTTTCTTCTTGATCACTCGTAACGAAATTTGTAACCGATGATTCGTCTGAGCAGTCGAACATCTGTTGGAAACTTCTCGAGTAATCATTTTCGAAGTCATTTTCAGAATCTAACAAATTCAGAATCTAACAAATAACATACATAAACGGGATTTCTGGAAAGAGCATCTGCGTTTGAATTTACTCTACCTTGCTTATAGACAATATCATAATCAAACTCATTCAATTTGATTCTCCACCTAATTAATTTAGATGTAGGGTCGCTAGCTTTGTCCATCCATAATAAGGGACGATGATCAGTTACCAATGTAAATTTGTGATCATATAAATATGGTCGAAAATGTTGAACAGCAAAAATTATAGCTAATAATTCCTTTTCAATTACAGAATAATGGATTTCAGTATCATTAAGTGTACGAGAAGCATAAGCGATAGGAAGATCACTACCGATCGGACCTTGACTAAGTACAGCACCTAAAGCGAAATTCGAGGCATCAGTTGCAGGCACTAATTCAATTGCTAATTTTAACGATAATAATGAAGTATTTGAACTCTCTGATTTTCTGTCATTCTTGAATTGCGAGAAGTCATTGTAGTTTTGCTGGAATCTATAGAAATCGTATCACCCGAATCTGAATCGCGAGAAATCGAATTACCCGATGTACTGATTTTACTCGATGAATTTGGCGTGCTATCACTATGATCACTCCTTCTACTGGATCTCACTAGTGAATTTATTGGCACTATCGAGTTTGCGCTCGGATTCGCTCTTACATTTTCTACTTGCCACATTCTCCATATTTTATGTGTTTTTATTTTAGTTATTTACTAAAATTTCTTAATTATTTACCTATTTAGTCACCAGAAAGAGAAGTAATAAAATAGCAACTTACAACTTGTTGTCTTAGCAATAATTTAACTTAATATTCACTAAGTGCGGGTTTTCCACGGTTTTCCTGCGGACCAGGGGTAAATACCAGGGAAGTAAGTAGAAAATATAAGAGCGAATCCGAGCACAAACTCGATAGTGCCAATAAATTCACTAGTGAGATCCAGTAGAAGGAGTGATCATAGTGATAGTACGTCAAATTCATCGAGTAAAATCAGTACATCGGGTAATTCGATTTCTCGCGATTCAGATTCGGGTGATACGATTTCTATAGATTCCAGCAAAACTACAATGACTTCTCGCAATTCAAGAATGACAGAAAAATCAGTTCAACTACTTCATTATTATCGTTAAAATTAGCAATTGAATTAGTTCCTGCTTTTGACTGGAAAGCCAACTGTTTGATAAAGATCAGTTAAATTTGCTCTCCTTGATTAGAAATAAAATCGTCGGACATGCTGACCGCTTAATATCGCATAAAAGAAATCCGGAAAGTCTAGATGAATTAATTACAATGCTTTAATAGAACTTTTGATGTAGATCACGCGCATACAGATTTAAAAAATAAAAAACAAGGTCTTAACGAAACCGCTAATGTTTTTGGAGCTCGCGTAAGTGAAGTTTTAAATCGGGCACTCTAATCCGCGGAAGAGCATTTTAACTCTGCTCAAATAATCGGAGTGAACGTGATGTTAAATAGCGCGGCATTAATGGGATTTACTAACGGCTTAAAAGTTAGTTGCATGCTTAGCGACGAAAAAATTTCCACTTTACAAGAAGCCATGAGAATTTCTTCTAAGTTAGAGAAACGCATGGAAGAAAAAAACACTCTATTTCCAACTAATTCGAGTATAGAGTTCAATAATGTAGCTCGTGTAAATAAAATAGAGAGCAAAACGAGACGTTATAGTTGTGGAGAACCGGGGCATTTAAAAGCATTTTGTAATAATCGCGGTAAAACTAATTCTTTTACGCCATATAAATTAAAAAATTGCAATTTTTGTCATAAAAAAGGACATTTAGAATTCGAGTGTGGAACTAAAAGAAATCAAACGCAGCAAAATAATTCGGGAAATATCACAGATGTAAACTCGAAAGCAGCTCCGCCGGACAAGCGGAGCGGGGCAATAATAATTGGACGCTCAAATGCTACAGAGTCAAATACGACCTCTGAATAAATAATCTTTCAAGTCTTCCTGTAATATCGTTAGATGATCCCTCGTTCAAAGATGGTTTGAGCCATTTAATGATAAATACGGGATCACAATTAAACTTATTAAAAGAAAATGCCTTAGCTTCTGACGTACTAGAATAAGTTATAATTTAACTGGTACAGGCATGCACATTAGGTGAAGTCATTATTATAATTAAAGGTGTCGAGATCAAATTTCAAGTAGTCGATAATAAATTTCCAATAGAAAGAGCCGGGATTTTAGGAATACCTTTCTTACGTCAACAAAATGCAGTTTTACAATTTCAAGATAAATTACCAGATACTCTTTACCCAGGAAATAATGATGTTGCATTTTCGAAACATTTTTCTTTTGATTTACCACCTAGAAGTAGAAAATTAATTAATATACCAGTGAAGAATGTTAAATTAGAAACAGGTTACCTAAGCAAAATAGACGTTGGTGCTGGAGTTTATTTAGGAGAAGCCTTAGTTAGCCAGACAGGAGATTATGCTCAAATCTTTGCAGTAAACTCGACTTTTAATAACATTAGCATATCTATGCCAGCAATAGAACTTCAAGAGTACGCAGTCGTTCCGCCTTCTCCTCGTAGTGCTCGAACAGCTGATCCGGGGCATGATAGCGAAAGGGTAGCAGCTGAAAGAGTTAAAAAGATATCTGAATTATTAACTTTAGCAGAATTGAATGAGGAGGAAATAGCTTCACTTTTTATGGTTATCTTTGAATATCCTTATCAATTTCATTTGCTAGGTGACAAATTAGGATTCACTATCGTGGCTTATCATAAAATTATTACTACCGATGAAATTCCGATTAACACTAAACAATTCAGAGAACCTATATTCCATAAAGAAGAATTAAACACGCAAATTAAAAGCCTTTTTGACAATAATGTCATTGAAAACTCTTATTCTCCTTAAAATTCACCCGTATTCATTATTCCAAAGAAAATGTCTGGCGATGGTAAACGCAAATATAGAATGGTAATTGATTACAGAAAATTAAATAATAAAACTGTTAAAGACAGTTACCCTTTACCGAATATCACAGATATTCTGGATCAGCTGGGTGGCGCGAAGTACTTCAGTGTTCTAGATTTAGCCTCAGGATTTCACCAGATTCCAATGGACGAAAGTTCCAAAGAAAAAACTGCTTTCTCTGTTCTTAATGGACATTATCAATTCACCCGTTTAAGTTTTGGTCTTTGCAATGGACCAGCAACATTCCAGCGCTGCATGGATCTGGATTACAAAATGTTGAATTATTTATCTTCACGGATGACATTGTTATTTTTGCGAGTTCTTTAGAAGAACATAGTATAAAATGAAAAAAATTACTTGATAGACTTCAGACAGGTGGTTTAACACTTCATCCAGAATAATGTAATTTTCTCCGTAGAGAAGTTAATTATCTTGGACACATAATTACTAGCGAAGGAGTAAAACCAGATAAGAAAAAGGTAGAAGCAGTTAAATTATTTCCAGTTCTAGCATCTAAAAAGAATTTAAAATCATTCCTAGGATTAGTAGGTTATTATAGAAAATTCATTAAAGATATGGCAAAAATTGCCAAACCTCTGACATAACTTTTGAAAAACTAATGCTAATTTTAACGATAATAATGAAGTAGTTGAACTGATTTTTCTGTCATTCTTGAATTGCGAGAAGTCATTGTAGTTTTGCTGGAATCTATAGAAATCGTATCACCCGAATCTGAATCGCGAGAAATCGAATTACCCGATGTACTGATTTTACTCGATGAATTTGACGTACTATCACTATGATCACTCCTTCTACTGGATCTCACTAGTGAATTTATTGGCACTATCGAGTTTGTGCTCGGATTCGCTCTTATATTTTCTACTTACTTCCCTGGTATTTACCCCTGGTCCGCAGGAAAACCGTGGAAAACCCGCACTTAGTGAATATTAAGTTAAATTATTGCTAAGACAACAAGTTGTAAGTTGCTATTTTATTACTTCTCTTTCTGGTGACTAAATAGGTAAATAATTAAGAAATTTTAGTAAATAACTAAAATAAAAACACATAAAATATGGAGAATGTGGCAAGTAGAAAATGTAAGAGCGAATCCGAGCGCAAACTCGATAGTGCCAATAAATTCACTAGTGAGATCCAGTAGAAGGAGTGATCATAGTGATAGCACGCCAAATTCATCGAGTAAAATCAGTACATCGGGTAATTCGATTTCTCGCGATTCAGATTCGGGTGATACGATTTCTATAGATTCCAGCAAAACTACAATGACTTCTCGCAATTCAAGAATGACAGAAAATCAGAGAGTTCAAATACTTCATTATTATCGTTAAAATTAGCAATTGAATTAGTGCCTGCAACTGATGCCTCGAATTTCGCTTTAGGTGCTGTACTTAGTCAAGGTCCGATCGGTAGTGATCTTCCTATCGCTTATGCTTCTCGTACACTTAATGATACTGAAATCCATTATTCTGTAATTGAAAAGGAATTATTAGCTATAATTTTTGCTGTTCAACATTTTCGACCATATTTATATGATCACAAATTTACATTGGTAACTGATCATCGTCCCTTATTATGGATGGACAAAGCTAGCGACCCTACATCTAAATTAATTAGGTGGAGAATCAAATTGAATGAGTTTGATTATGATATTGTCTATAAGCAAGGTAGAGTAAATTCAAACGCAGATGCTCTTTCCAGAAATCCCGTTTATGTATGTTATTTGTTAGATTCTGAATTTGTTAGATTCTGAAAATGACTTCGAAAATGATTACTCGAGAAGTTTCCAACAGATGTTCGACTGCTCAGACGAATCATCGGTTACAAATTTCGTTACGAGTGATCAAGAAGAAAATTTTAATGGAGATATCATTGAACAATTTGTTTATTCGATTGTTGTCAAAAATAAGAAACCCGAAATTTCTATTTTAGAGTTGAATGGTTGGGATGATAAATCAGATTTGAATATTGATTCAGATAGCATTAAAGATAGTGTTTATGAGACAGCTGATGAGGGCAATAGTACAGATTTGCAACCTCCAGGAGGGTCAAGTAAGAGCTTTAGGGCCACCAGGACTGGCAGGTTGCACCGAGACTTGTATTCCGAAAAAAAGGCAGGAAAGCCAGATAGTACCGGGCAATCGCGTTCGGTGGCTGTAAATCCTCCAAATGGAGGGCAATCATGTCTATTCGAAGAGGTAGTAAGTCCTGTTGCCAGAAAAACAGTTAAAAGAATACAAGTTGTACAGGATAACAAATTTGAGATTAAGAGACATAAATCTGATTTATCACAACAAAAAATATTTTTGATAACAAATCCTTGCATAAGTTATATAAAGATAAATTATACATGAGAAAAAATAACCTCATTCATTTTACTTCTCTTGATTTTAAAGTCTCATCTGATGTTGGCAAAGATTTACTCACTCATAAAAAATTTTTGATGAAAGATCTCATATGTGATAAAGATGTAGTAGGTGATGCTTTGACAGTCCCAGGATATTCTCATTATATTTTTCATTTGTACGTTAAAAATACCTTTGATGAAATTCCAGATCTTATTAATATAAAAGCCTCTATGGAATCTCTAAAATTAATTATGGATAAATTAGACATATCATCAGTAAGCATTTCAAAAGTCGATAATGATTTAGATGCATATGATTGGTCGTATATAGAATCTCTTTTAAAACAAACATTTAATAATTCTAAATATAATATCAAGGTATGCACTGTATTAGTGAAATGTATTAGTGATTATATATATATATATATATATATATATATATATATATATACATAAATATACACTGTAACGGGTGGGACCTTAAGTGAGTGACGAAAAACACAAAAGGAGCGCCGGGACCGAGGATCGATCCGGCGTCCCCGAGATCTCTAAGCAAGCATGCTATCCTTATAGCCAATGCTGCCTGTGACGTCGCTCGCTCAACCTGCCTCGAATACCGCGTGGGTACGGGTAGCAACCCGTTATAACCCCCTGCTAGAGTTGGAGTACCGTCCCGGCTTCAACTCTACAACTCTCTGTGCAGTGCGGTAATGCAGGGAGCCTCTTCGCCGACTAGCTGTTTGACGATGTCTCCAGGCCTCGTACATCCCCACACCTCTTTGATCCGCTCCATCCCTCTTCCCTCGAGGAAGGCCAGCCTAGGGAGAGCCTCGTAGATCGTAGGTGGGGGTTCTCTTCTTTTCCTCGTCAACTCCTCTGACGCAGAAGATCGGGAGACCGCCAGGAATCTTCTTTCTCCACTCTCTGTGGGTATTTCAGTTGGGCGCCATGTAATGGGGTGGGACCTTAAGTGAGCGACAAAAAACACAAAAGGAGCGCCGGAACCGAGGATCGATCCGGCGTCCCCGAGATCTCTAAGCAAGCATGCTATCCTTATAGGCAATGCTGCCTGTGTCGTCGCTCGCTCAACCTGCCTCGAATACCGCGTAGGTACGGGTAGCAACCCGTTATAACACATACATACACCATACATACACACACATTAAAATGTACCTGAGACGTGATACAATTATATCTATTATACACCTACATAGCTAATCTACTCTTCCCCTTCTCTCTCTCTCTCTCTCTCTCTCTCTCTCTCTCTCTCTCTCTCTCTCTCTCTCTCTCTCTCTCTCTCTCTCTCTCTCTCTCTCTCTCTCTCTCTCTCTCTACTCCGAATTTGTATTTTGCCAAAATTTTGAAATAAAATATAAATAGAAATGTAAAGGTAAATACAGTGTAAGTGTATTTAATGAAACTAAATATATCTTTTCAAACTTGATTAAAATATCCAGGTCGATGATACTTACATTTGACTTTGATTATAACTTCCATTTTTATCGATTCTTATTCGATTTGCTTCTAATTTGAAATCGATTTTATAAAAGATTCATTTGATTTTTACGGTGTTAAAATATTTTAACATGACCTCATAATACACATAGCGTATTTAAAGTTCAATAATCCACGTAACTGTTCTTTAAAACAAAATTTTTCTAGAAGTTTTTCAGACTTTTCCAAAATTCTTAAAAAATACTTATGAATTCCTTAAGTTCGATAAAAAGTAAACTCGTTATCCAAATATGGAGTATGATTAGCTACAGAAATTGTAAATATAGTTATATCATTTTATTTTAGCACACATAACGAATCATTTAAACCCTTATAGAACTTTCTACACGAAAAATATCCTAAATAACCAAAACAATGTATCTTAAACCTTATTGCGTCACAATGCATGTACAAATTCTTTAAATTAAAATTTTTCCCTAACAATTTTATGTAAAGATTTCAGACTTATACATGTAAAATTTCACATGCATGAATGAAATTGTAAATAAAACTTTACGTCTAATTTCATTTAAAATTAGACATAAAGATCTTTACGTAAAATTATACATAAAATTTTACATAAAATTTTACAATTTCATTCATGCATGTGAAATTTTACATGTAAAAGTCTGAAATCTTTACGAAAAATTTGATGATAAATTTGATGTAAATAAATAATATTTATTATTTAAAACGCAAATAATTAGTTTTTGTTCATCCGGTCATTCTTCTGCAGTGACAAGATCCATTTTATTTATTTATTTTATTATTCCTAAAATATTAAGCTTAAATCTTGTAATATAACATTACCCAAAGAACATCGTTAAAACATATTACGTATAACTGAATTTATATTATACTTTTTTGAATAAAATTTAAAAAATTAAAAAATAACTTTTTATATTATTTATTTACTAGAGTAGAAATGCTTGAATTGACTTTCGCATTTAATTCATAGTTTCAATCCACAAACGATTCCATATTGGTAATTAGATTACCACATAAAAAAAGTTATTTTAAATAAAACATAACATTAAAAATAAAAAGGCATTAAATAAAAAATAAATGTGAGGAAATTATATTTAAATGAAAAAACCTATGTGACAATTAAGTTGTCTGTAAATTATTATATTTTTTGCTATTTAAAAAAATTTTTTTTTAATTTTTTTTGTTAATCTTTGAACAACTTTCTTAAATTAAATTCTTTTACAAAACCCCAAACTCACTACCTAAGTTAATGTATTTCAAGCATTTCTACCAAAGAAAAAGTGCTCTTTGGAGCCTAAATCTTAATTAATCCTGCGGTACTTGTAAAAATGAAAATCATGAATTTTGGCCTTCGAAGACTTGTTGTACCTGATATATGATATATAAAAAAATTGTTTTTTGTTTTTTATAGTGTTTCTTAGTTGCATAATTATTTAAACCATTTTTTAAAACAATTTAGCACAATTATAAAAATTAAATTCAATTTTTTTATTTTTTCACAATTTAAAGTGGGTAAGTCCCCTTAAGTAACAATGTTTTTTTTATTATTTGAAGATAGTTGATAGGGCGGCGATGGCTTCGTGGTAAACCACCTGCCTGCAGCCCAAGGGGTCATGAATTCAAATCCCATCATCGTGATCCAAATTTTTCGGATCCGATGGGAATCTTACTTGCGACACCGGATTTGAGAAAGACGCAAGTGTAATGAACCAACCCTGAAAACTTTCAAACGCTAAAACATTCATCTACAAACCCAACACGGTACGTTGTGGCGACATGAGTTTCGAGTTCGGAAAAGTCACTCATTTATTTATTATTTTTTTATCATCTTAGCAAAATATTTTAAACGTATTTATTTATTTCAATAAAGTATTTCAAACTTATGAACTACTTTTCCAACTTATGCTTTTTATATAAATGTTCACTAATTTGATACTAAAATCATTGATTCTGCAAGGAATGTTTCCAACAAATTTAGAAGGTCTTCTAAAAAAATAACAAAAAAATATAAAAACAAAATAAGTCTTTAAAAACTTTAACACGTCTAATCGCTTTCTTTTTTAAATTATTTCTTTGAATATAATAACATTTTAAATGTTTTAAATTAAAATTAAGTCAGAAGACAATTCCACATTTCATAATAACGAATAAGATTAGTTTAAAAATGTTATATTTAATAATGTCATTATTTAAATGCAACCGAGCGAACGTCAGCGAGCGAAGTGACCTTTGCTAGTAATATAATTAAAAAATATCATGAATCTACCGTAGGAGGTCATCTAGGTGTATCGAAGACATTTAGGCGCATTCGAGAACTGTTTTATTGGAAAAATATGAATAAACATATAGAAGATTTTATATGTACATGTCCTAGCTGCCAAAGAAATAAGATAATAAATCCAAAGACTCGTATGCCAATGCGAATAACGGACACTCCCAAACAAACCTTCGAGAAGATACAGCTAGACATTGTCGGACCTCTTCCTATAACAACAAAAGGAAATCGTTGTTTATTGACAATCCAATGCAATCTTACAAAGTATTCTGATGCTATTCCTATTTCAAGCATAGATTCTATTACAGTGGCTCTCGCACTGGCTGAGCAGTTTATTTCTAGATTTGGTTGTCCAAAAACTATCCATACGGATCAAGGTAGTAATTTTGTTAGTCAGGTAATGAAAACTTTTTGTCAAATATTTAAAATTCAACAAATTAAATCCACAGCTTTTCATCCTGAATCTTTAGGATCTCTTGAGCACATAGAGTACTTGTCGAATATCTTAAACATTATTGTCAAGAAAGAGATTGGAATGATTTGATTCGTTTTGCAATATTTTCATACAATACCTCTGTTAGAGAATCAACTGGCTTTACTCCACATGAGTTGGTTTTTGGTTGTACAGCTCGTATTCCATCTGAGTTTGCTAATGAGCAGACGCCTCGCACCTCTATTGATTATTTTGATGATCTTTTCACTAGAATTACAATTCAATCGACTGCTGTACAAAATCTAAATAACTTTAAAGAAAACACAAAATTATATTATGATAAAAACGTAAATCCTGCAGAATTTAAAGTAAATGATGATGTGTATCTTCTAAAAGAACCAAAACATTCAAAATTTGATAGAATATTTGATGATTTAAATGTAGAAATTGCTTTGGACAATAATAAGTATAAAATAGTACATAAAAACAAATTGAAATTAGCTTGTATCAGGCCTGAACCTTTACCAGATGTTTAGAAATAAGTATAGCTTGTATGTATGACTATTGTAGCTTATGTTTTTGTAGTCCAGCGTCTCTACGTTTACTGCTGCGTGAAAAAGTCATTCCGTTGTCATGACCTTTTCAGTATGGGCGATAGGTGTCACGTAACGACGCCATATTTGCGATCAAGCGCGCGGGATGTTTAAATTATAGTATTTAATCACCAGAGAGAGGGATTGTGCGCGTGAGAATGTTTGAGCTCGGAATGCGAGTACAAAAAAGGCGCTTCCCTAAATACCCTGTTGGCTACTATTGCTACATATGGTATAGATGCTCTATCGGCCATGTTGAAATTGCTTCTGATTGTTCGTTGAAAGGGCTTTCGTCTATCAGCCAATTTTGAGTTTCTTTAATTTTTACTGAATGAAAAGTACTTGATAATTTATTAATTGCTTACCCAACTTTTGTTAATTGAAATAGGATTATTAACGTATTATTAACGTGAAAATAATGCTGATTTATTTCCTGGTTCATACTTTTTATTCATACTCGACAGTGTGCAATTAGATTTCAATAATTTTGTTACCTTAATTTGAAAAATTCATGATATGTATATATATATCATGAATTTTATATGAGTATGTGTATGTGTGTGTGTGTTTAGATCATTGAGTTTTAGAGCATACAGATATAATATACTTGACAATGTATAATTAATTAGGTTTCATTAATTTTTTTACCTAAAATTGAAAACTATCTGGAAATGTTATCATTATTACTCTATTGTCAAATTTCATAATTATTCATGTACATGGAACAAAAAAACTAGAATCACCCACACACACACACACACCCACATATATATATATATATATATACATAGACACCTCGTAATTGTTCAAAAGAGATCTAATATTGCAAACACTAACACCAAAATTGTAATTAAAATGTTGATGAAATTTTAAAAATTTTCTTTTTCCTAGCGTACTTGTATTGAAAAATCTCACGTGAGATCTCAGGTGAAATCTTACGCCAAAATCTCATCTAACCAATTTTTTGTTCTTTAGGCGTTTCAAACCATTCTTAGTCGATTGGTCGCTTTTTTTGACAAATTAAATTTAGAAAATTTATCACAATTTTGACTTAAAAAAATTAAGTCCAATTTTCCAAAAATTTTCTAAGTTTGAATTTTTCAAAAAAGCGACCAATCGACTAAGAATGGTTTGAAACGCCTAAAGAACAAAAAATTGGTTAGATGAGATTTTGGCGTGAGATTTCACCTGAAATCTCACCTGAGATCTCACGTGAGATTTTTCAATAGGGACTCTATTGTAAAATCTGAGGTGAGGTCTCACATGACATTTTGCCTGAGATCTCACTTCCGTTCCATGCCAAAATCTCATCTGTAATTGTGTTCTGGAAGCTGCTAAATACTCTTATTTAATAAAAAATGCATTTTTGAATATTGACAGTCCATTATAAGGATGTGCCAAACCCCAGATAAGCTCAAAAAACTAGGTTTCAAAGTATTCAAGATATTTTTTCGATTTTCAAAAATTTCTTATTTGAGATCTCACCTAAGATTACAGATGACATCTCAGATGTGATTTTGTCAGATGAGAAAGTTGTAAGAATGGCTAAAATGTCTAAAATGCTTCGAAACCTAGTTTGAGCTTATCTGGGGGTTCACACATCGTTATAGGTAATTGTCAATATTCAAAAATGCATCTTTTATTAAATAAGAGGATCTTGCAGCTTCCGGACCATAATGACACTGAGATTTTGGCATGAGATCTAAAGTGAGATAGCAGATGAGATCTAAAGTGAGATAGCAGATGAGATCTAAAGTGAGATAGCAGATGAGATCTAAAGTGAGATAGCAGATGAGATCTAAAGTGAGATAGCAGATGAGATTTCACCTGAGTATTTGCAATGGGGTAACCCAGAGCTAACAACGAGGATGTAAATAATAGTTCTAGCCCCATTTTTGTTTTTTTTTTTTGGTGTATTTTTGTTTATATTTATTTTCTTGTTTTTAATTTTTTTTTAAATGTTTTTTTATTTTTTTTTAATATATTTTTTTGATTATACCCATACAGTTTTAAAAAATCAGTGACCCCAAAAACCTTAGTAAGAATTTTCACCTTCATGTATCTGTTACAAAATTTTTGTAACGCCATCTTAAATTTTAATATTTTAAAATTCCGACTTTAGATTCCAAGTCAGTGACGACAAAAGCCTCCAGGTCGAGATTTTGAAGCCCGTAAATCTTTTACTTCAAAATATTCCTATAGTCCTCTTGAATTAAAATATTATGATATTCTGACTTCTGATTCGTAATTAACAACCCTGAAAACCCCCGAATAAAGGTCTTCAGTCTATTATGTCGATTAGATTCTTGAAAAATGAATTCGTTTTTTATTTATATAACATTTATTATAAATAATTATATCAAAAGAACTATTTTTTTTTTCCACTTACTAATAAACTATCTAAAGAACGAAAAAAACCGACTTAAATGCGTTAAAAATTAATTAAATGGCAAAAATCCAAAGCTATAAGTTGCTGGTAACCCATGTTATCACCATGCATAACTAAGGGTTAAGTATTCAACTGTTTCTACTTAGCTGCACTGGTACACCAGTGAAATAATCATACTTATTAAATAAAAAAAGCCCACTGTACACTTAAACAGTCTTAGCTGATCAAATTAAATTCCAGAAGTTTAGAGCTGAATGTTTAAGATTATCTAGGTTAAACTATAGGTTATAAATTAAATTTGTTGAATCTAATGTAAAAATCAATACTAAAGCCTTTTGGTCATTTATAAATAAGAATATGCTAATAAGTATATTCCTACGAAAACTAATTATAAGGATTATTTAGCTAGTAATGACTAAGATGTAGGGAATAGTTTGCGGATTACTTTAGTTTTTCATATAAGATTTTTATGACTATACATTCTCTGTTTAATAATAATTTAAGAACCCTTGAAAATGCCATAATTAAACCATGGACTACTAATAAGAAAAACTAAGACACTATGGTTATCTAAGGCTCAATTCTAAAATGGATTCAGTCACATATATCTGATAGAATTAAAATTGTTAAGATTAGAAAAGAAGTGTCAAAAGAAATAAGTATAATATCTGGGGTTTCCAAAGGCTGAAACCTTTGTTCCCTTCTATTTTCAATATGTCAATGATATTACATCAATAGTTAAATATTGCGAAAGTTGTATGACTATGGTAAAATATAAAATTATTTATATAGTATTATTAGTTGGTCATAAGCAGATGATTTTGAGCTTAATGTAAAAAAATGAAATATTATAACTTTCAGAAAATACAAACGCAAGTTCTTATACAATTATATGATATATAAATATGGCATCCTTATCAAGACTACTTTATAAAGTTTATTGATTCTGTTCAGCATAAATTCCTTAGTTTGTATACAAAACTAATAAAATATCCCATGCATCGCATATATCTAGCATAATGAAGTCTCCATATCTGTTGAATTTAATCGTTAATTACTTGACTATCATGATGCTCTACTATCATATTAAGTGATTAATGATTCAATTAATATTACTGATGAAGCAAATTCATTGTTTACTATTAGTACTAAAGTTTTGTATTTTAATACTGTCTCCTGTGTAGAGGTAATTTTATTTATCTCTATAGGATGCCAGCTCAAAAGTATTTTAAATAATTATAATAAATGAATAAAGAAATAAAGAAATAAATAATAGAATTATAGCTTACAAATCTAAGGAACTCTAATGTTCTACTCGAGGCAAAATATATTAACAATCAATTATTTTATGCTACAAAGAATAGGCTTTCTCGAACATGGAATTCAAGCCCATTATACATTAGAGAAATGTAGATTAAAAGATCAAATCAGATCTTTAATATTTTTGTAGAATAATGATGGTTATACATTTCTTTCATGTAGAAAACAAACATATTTTTTGTGGAAATTTTCTATGGTTCTATTTAAGGATATTCAAAGTGAACAGTTTTACCCCCATCAAATTTTTCCCCATGTTCTCCTATATACACATATATACCTATGTACACACATGGTATTATTGAAAAAAGATTAAAACATAACAGAAATAAAGAGAAACATAAGAGAAATTTATAAAAAATACAGTTTCTAGTTCTGCCAGGGTGGTTAATTACAATTACAATTTAATGTACTTAATATATACACTTCTTTATTTCCTTTCATTTGATTTATTTACAGAATATCAAATAAAGGTAAGCAACTTCTACTTTAATATGAATACTTTATTCCTAAACACCAGAACATTAAATAAATAAAGAAATAATTATTTAGTAGTAATTTTCTGGATATTTTTTCTATCAATTAAGTTATATATAAATTTTATTTAATATAAAAGACCTATGCAAGATGGCAAAAGTTAGGCAAAATTTCATTTATAATTTTTCAATATACTTTCTCAGGCTTATAGGAACAAAATTACTAAGAAGCTAAAAATGGACTTACCCAAAACACCAGATTTACAACAATTAACATGAATTTGATTATTCCGTAACATTCAAAGCGACCCATTTTTAAATTTAATTTTTCAAAATATAATTCAGTGTTATAAACTCTATATTATTCTGACATTATTATAAAAACAATTTTGTTCAAATATAATAATAAGACTTGTTCAAACAGTAATTACCAGCAGGTTACCCTAAAGAATTATAATAAATTAAAGTGATGATTAAATTTTATTTTATTGATAAAAATCTTTAATTTCGTCATGTACTCCTATCCTATGCCATCCTATAATTCTATCCTATTATTTCTTATAGATACCGTCGACAGGCTTTAAATGTAAATACTGATGTGGACTTCTCAAGCATGTCCCTAACAATCCTATCCTATTTTATCCTATATCGTATAATCCTATAATAGACATCAATTCAAAATATTTATAACACAACACATTCCATAGAGTAGGAAAATTAGATCAAATAAGAACCTTTCTCTTTATTACTAGTTTGGCAGTCAGCAGTGACAGCAATGTTGGTCGCCAGAAGTACAGAAAACGCACCCAGTGGCTAACTTCAGACTGCAACGACCTATACAGCCTATAAGGAAACCGCAGAAAAATATAGTCAATTGTACGAGAGATCGAGAGTTCCTGTTTTTAATGTTCTGCTAGGCGCATGTAAACAGCTGTGCATAATTTTTCGTGAATATTCTGCACCCTTCCCCTCGGTACAGCCGGGAACTTTGATAATTTGTAATTTAAAAAAATACTAATCGATAGTTTATAATTTGTGCAGCAAGCCTACGTTATTCTTTTATTTTGCCCATCCTTGTTTTCTCAGGAAAAATAAAAATAAAATATAATTTAACTCCCTCAACTTTAATTGTTCACAAATTGTTGATTTAGGTTAGGACGGGCGCTCGGAGAGAACACACGCGTTCTGAGTAGCTCATGAAAGAATACCGCTGTGGAAAGGTATTTGAGGAAGAAAAATAGCAAAGAAAGCCAAGAAAAGTTGAAGGATAGAGCGGTGAAGGTATGAGGATAATAGACGGTGAAAAATAAAAGGCCAAGGAGACAAAAAAGAAAAGATAGGAGGAAGGGCCAAAGTGAGATTAGAATTGAGGAGAAGATAGACGAGACAAAGGAGAAGTTGGAGAGAGAGACAAGGAAGGCGAAGGAGAGATTGAGGAGGGAAAGAAACGAGGAAGAGACAGGCCAAGGAAAGATGAAAAACTCTGCCCTATTGAAAAATCTCACGTAAGATCTCACCTGAGATCTCATGTAAGATCTCATGTGAGATCTCACGTGAGATTTTTCAATAGGGTGGGGGACGGCTAGTAAGCAAATGAAGAACTTCATGGTGTCGGGAAACTGCGGATTCACAGTAAACCTGGGAGGAAGAGGGAGTCTGAAACATTCACCGATAAGGAGTGAAGGGAGGAGGAAAAAGGGGAAAGGAAGGGAGGAATCTGAAGAAGATGTGGAAGCAACAGCTGGGACCAGGAAGGAGAGCGTAACCGAGAAAAAGATAGAAGAAGCAGTCAAGCTACCGCAGAGAGATGGTGACAACGGAGAAACGACAGATGGTAGCTCCAGATCAACCTAAGATGAAACTGCGATAGCCGGCGAGAAGGAAGAAACTGCGATGATGGTTGAGCTAGTGAGGGAATTAGAAATTAGGCTAAGTAAGAGTATCGCGGAAAGCGAAAGAAACGCTAAAGAACTAAGGCAGATTAGGAAATAACAGTAAAACTATAGATTAGAGATAATGAATAGAGAAAGACAGATGCAAGAAGTGAAAAAGATAATCGAAGAAAATAGGGCTAGTATACAAATATTAGAAAAAGAACTGAGAGAAGCGTTAGTTATAAGAAATGTTCGAGAGGATAGTTTAAGAAGGAGAAGCGAAAGCGATATAGACGCAGATTATGAGGAGAGGAGGGAGAGAGAATCAATAGAAATAAATAACAAGAGAGAAGGAGACAGACGTGGGGGAAACAACAAGCTGATAGCAGGGCAGGAGGAAGAGATAGTAGTGGAAAAAGAGTATTTAAAGAACATACCAGATAAACCGGGGGATGATGAATATGAATGGGAAATAGCAGAAAGGAGGAGCAGGAAGAAAAATATTTTTATAAGGGGAATAAGGACGGTCGAAAAATAAATTTAAAAAGATATTAAAGGGATAATTAGGGACAAATTAAATTTGGAAATTTACATTAGGAGAATACAAGGAATAGGAGGGGGGTTGGTACTTAAGTTGGAGTCGATGGAAAATAAGATAGAGATTATGAGAAAGAAAGGTCTATTTAAAGAAATGAATATATGGATAGAGGATGATTATACAGAGAGAGAGAGAGAGAGAGAGAGAGAGAGAGAGAGAGAGAGAGAGAGAGAGAGAGAGAGAGAGAGAGAGAGAGAGAGAGAGAGAGAGAGA